>VDFB02261698.1:0-18591 GCA_007258455.2 Sequoia sempervirens | reverse complement strand
AACCTTTGAAAATGAAATAAACATCCTTGTATGAGAGAATTTTCACAACTGATTTTCATGGACTAACTTTACAATAGAAAATGCCAAAAAAACAAAATTTGCATTCAAGAATTAAAGGAGAATGAAATGAAGAATCCTACAAAGAAAACACCCCATGGGTTCTATGATTAATTTTTCTTTTATTAAAACTCAAAAAATCAATTCAATAAATGAGTGAATTCAATGATACCTTTAGTAAAAAATGCCTTAATTCTTCAAGATTGAACCTCGCTCTTTAGCAAAAAGTTAAGGTCAAAAAACTAACTTCAAAGTTACAAAAAAAACTTGGACAACAATGGATGTCAAGATGCACAATGTGCCACCCAACCATTTAGGGTAACTTAAATTAATCATGCTTAAACTCATAATTTATACCAATTTTGAACTACGACATACTAAGGAAAATATATATTATTGGATTCAAAAAAATAAACTCTTAAATGTATCAAAATTTTTTGAATCATGTCCTAGATGAAAATGAAACTATAAAAAATTGGAGGATAAAGAGTAGGAATACTAGAAAAATACCTATAAATGTAAAGAAACCTAAAAGTGGATGGTTGGAAGGGATCAAATTTATAGTAGTAAGCACACAAGAGTTTGCTAAAGCACCCAACAACAAGAATCTAACTTAAAATGATTTAAACTAATTAAAAAATATCATTGAAATCCATACAAAACTATCCACCAAATTCCATAAATGCACCATCATTGATAGAAGGTGGTAAGTACTCATCAAAACCTATTGAAATACAACCACTCTTTTCCACTATGGAAAAAGGACCCATACTTGACTTTGTAGAAAAATAATTACCACTCAACCTTGTTCGAATGGGAATTGTATCCATCCAAGGAGAAGACAAGGCTAAGAAAAGCATTGGTTGTAGAGATCACACACTGTAGAGAAACATGATTCATCTAGATGGCCCTCAAATCGCTATAATCCCATAAAAAAATTAAAGTTTGCACCAAACATAACCAAACTACAAAATTAAAACTTTCATTATTCAAAAGGGAAACCACCTAAAAAAATATAAAAAATACCTAAGAAATAGAAAGGGGGGAGATCCTCATGCTCAATGGAGTATGTGTGCAAATAATGACACTATGAAATTAAAAATGAAAATTAACCTTCCTTTTAGCCATCATTATGAGCTAAAAAAAACTATAGCTATAAACTAATTTTTTAGTGGTAATCAAAATGGTACCGAAACATGTTAGTAAGACATAGTATAAAAAAATTTCACTCTAGCTTACATCATACCATTCAAACTAAGTATTCCTCTTTTTTATCACTTGAATGAATATTTTTAACTATCCATCTCATTTTAGTTATGGTTAAGTAATTTTTATTTCCTCCTGATTATGTGCAAGCCCACTTGGACCCTAAAATTTAGGTTGCATGACTCTACATGACTCTCTCTAATATTTCATACATGAACAAGAATATAGGGTGCCCTAGAATATAGGGTGCCCTACTAGGGTGGTCAAGTTGTCTCACATGGCATACATGTTTACCCTAGAATATAGGGTGCCCTACTATGCTATGAAAGTAATGGTTACTTTTATTTGAAAAGGTATTTATTTATTTAATAGTTATTTATGGTTGTAAATGCAAGCTCACATCATCATAAATTATTTTTTCTATTTTTTTTTACTTCTATATGTTTCTTATTCATCTAGTATATGGCTAGTTTATTTTAGCTCCTTATGATTATTTTAATCTTCAAAGGCACAAAAATTGTTTGTAGAATGTATATTTCAGTTCTAAAGAATTATCATTTCTCTAATTTTATAATGAAATCATCCTAAAGATTCTAAATTTTAAAATTGATGTTGAAAGGAATTTGTTTAAATAATGTATGTTGTGAAATTATAATTAATAAGAGCTAATTTTACTTTTATAGTCAATATGTGGATTTTGTATCTCTATTGAGGAATAAAAATATCCATATGCCCACCCAAAATGGCACTAAGAGAATGAGGATGACATTGAATTGATACAAATGATGAGTATAATTCCCACTAGAGAAAGAAACTCAAGATATTGATGAGGTCACTCTTCAACCAATTGAGATAGTTTTAGAAGTGAATGAAATTTTAATAAGAAATAATATTATAGTTTGATGAGAGAGGACCAAAGAGGACATGAAATCACCTCTTAAAGATGTCAAAGAAATTGGGATATCAACAAGAAGTGAAAAAAATGGAAATCCCTACCACCACACTCAATAATTGGTTAGGTGGTATTACTTCAGTTTCAAAGAAAGATACTCCTAAAATCCTAAATATATAAAAGGTGCATTAATTATTTAATCGTGTAAAGAGATGGTTATAGTGTTCCATGAGCTTGAGATTATCAATATTAAGGTAAAAGTTGCACAAATTTATTAAACATAATCCAACCCTTTTAAAGATAGGTTTCTTGGTAAATCATGGTAGATTGATTTTAAAAGAAAGCATCCTATGCTTATATTGAGGTTAAAAAAAGAATTAGTAGAGACAAAGAACTAAATTTTATGTCTACAATGGTGTCTATAGAATATGTTCCTTATAGAATACGAAATTGTAATGAAACTAGAATACAAGGAGACAAAAATGGAATGATACAAGTGTTGGAAAGAAGAGGTATCTAAATTTTTTACTCTATTATTACCAGTCAAAGAATAAAAAGTTACTATTTTTACAAATGTAATGAAAAAGTAAAGAATTGTATTAGTAGTTGTGAACTAGGTGCTTGAATAATTTCCCAACCCCATTCATGAATGACTAAAGAATTACTCTTGAAGTAGTTGCATTAATTTGTAAGTTTTTCACAAGGTTGTGCCTCACCATCCAATGAAAACTTGTTATTTTATTACAACTATTAAATCCAAATTGCTATAGTTACAATCCATGATGAAAGATAATTAAGGGCCAGCTTTCTAATATTGCTAACTCACAATTCACAAAAGGTGAAACCACAAGGTTGCAATATATTTTTCATTCAAATCCTATTTTAAATATAAAAGAATAGTGAACTTCTAGCTATGTTTCCTAATATTTTAATTAGGAGGATGGAATTAGTAAAACTTTGTAGCATGGAATTTTGAAAAACATTAGCTATTGTGAAAATCATAGTAAGATTAAAGAGGGCAGGTATATGTTGTTAGATGAATGGGAAAACTAAGAGGGGGGATGAATTAGTTGGAAATTAAAACATTCAATCCCTCATTAAATTTAAAACCCTCATAAAACATTAGACCCTCATTAAGAATTAAAAAGAATGTATACAAGTGAAACAACAATGCAAACAAAACCATACATAAGAGAACAATAGATTTACATTGAAATCCCTAAGAAGGGAAAAACCATGGTGAGGATTAGCTCACATATATATATATATATATATATATATATATATATGAATAAAAAAATTGAATACAATTATACTCACTACCAAGGGCTCACTATCAGGTGACTCGATACCATGAAAAAATTATAGAAGAAATTTCTATAGAGAGAGTCAGTATCTTAGAGCAATAGGAGCATCCACCACTGTAACTTTATGTCATCTATAACCTTTGGCTCATTGCCTCCAACAACTTCAAGCACACTAAGAACTGTAGACACCTTCTGCTCATTGCATCAAGATTCATGGGAATTTAATCTCACACTTAGATTACCAAACTTGATCAAATTCACATTATTCATACTTCTTACAACTCCAAAAACTCACCTTGCATTTATACAATCTATGACCTAAAAAATATTAATTAGGTCAACCTTAATGAAACATATGCATGTCAAATGTGCAACACGAAATAGGATAGAACCAAACACTTCCGTAGTGGAAGGAAGTGAAGGAAAACCATGACAAGGGTTAACTAGGAGCTAAATCTACATTGAAATGCATAACCACACTTCCATAAACAATAAACATCATCTACAATTAGCACTAACACACTAGGTTAGACAAACCTATACTAACACTAAAAAGTGACCACATACATGCTTCTACAAGTCTAGAAACACAATGCAGACCACATACAAACACTCCAAAAAATTCCAAAATATTCCACATTATTAGAATATCCAACACCAGTACTATAAGCACTTGAAACTGAAGAATAATTTCATCATGCACATCAAGATACACTACCACTAAACCCCAACATAAGATTTCAACTTGTAGAGAAACTCAACACCAAAAAATCCATGGGAAGATAAATATAGATAATACTTCCTAGATAGATGCACCAACTTATGAATCTAGTTGAAAGGAGAGGTAATAAACTCTAACTTCTACTATATATATTCAAATGTATCTTTAGGAAGAGTGTTTTGTAAAAATATTTGAAACTTGATCCTTTGTGGGCACATAATCCAACTTCACCTCATTCTCTATAACTTTCTCTTAGAAAGTGATACCGAATAGAGATATGTTTTGTTCTTGAATGCATTAATAGTGTGATGACCTAAATTTACACTAAGACAAAACACTACTATTATTTTTATTTTTAAACTAGTATAGAATAAGCAACTAGTACGAGACAATGGTTAGTATTAACACTATTAGCATTATCCAATCAAATGTTTATACTAACTTTGACATTAATAATGTTGTTAATAGTAGCTCCCTTGAAGTGGTATATCCTATGAAAATGATGTTAATATCATTACAACAATTGAGATTCTAAACCATCCCTGATTTATTATAAATATTATTAGATGTATAGCCCAAATAATTCTCTTCGAGAAGAAACATAATTTTTACTTATTTGCCTAAAGTTTAAATGTGGGTGGGAGGGGAGTAGTTATACATTAACTATCAAATTTATACATCTAATCATTTATTCTTACTTATTATTAATTTAATTACTTTCTCATCCTTAACAAGATAAATAAATAAATAAATACATAATAACATATTTATATTTATTTTATTACTCTTGCCCTTTTTTTTTTCTTTCCACTATTATTTATTTATTTATTTAACTACCCTTTCCCCACTCTTTTTTAATTACTCATTTAACTACCTTATATAACGCTACCATACTATCTGAAGCACTATAAATCTGCAAACAACTCAAACCTCAAACACATATTAGCAAATGGGTTAGTTCAAGCCATGCACATCTACAAGTGCTCCTATGGAATAATACATCATGCCTTATAAGAAAACTAATTAAAAACATGAAAGAAGCAAGCATGATCTATACCTATTCCATAGTGGATTGGTGTCACTTGTGCAAAGTGACCCTTTCCCAATCCTTGCTAAGCTCAATGATAGATGCTTTGAAGATGGAGTGAAATGGACAAAATTAGCTCCCAAATTAAAGAGAGTAACTTTGCATGAAGGTTGTGGATAGATTATTGAAGAATGAGGCTTCTACTTATAGATTCTTAAGTTGAAAGAGTGTCCAAAAGAGAGCAATGTCAGAAGAAGATTTGGCCAATAAGAAAGAACCACTTGCCATCTTGTGAGTGGTTGAGAAATGTGCAAGTTTTGGTCAATGTGCCAATAAATGAGATTGGTTGGCATTTTCAAATTCAAATTTGGCTTTTTGGAGGGAGAAAAAGTGACTTTAATGCCAAGTGGGGGACATGTAAGATGGAATTTATTGTCATGTTGGAAGGGACAAGTCAACTTGTTTTCCAATTCAAACTTGAGGAATATTCTTCCAAAGATGCCTTGTTGAGGGAAAATGATGATTTTAATAAATGAATTAGAATGCTTTATTGGTGCAAGTGGGGAAAGCTAGAGGATGTGATGGGTGATTGGATTAGATTAATTAAGATGATGATAGATGCTTTTGACCCATTTGACTTAAATACTTTGATTTATTTAAATGAAAAGGGATGGAATATGCATTTGAGATTTAATTAAATAAAGTTTGGTTTATTTAATTAAAAGATGGAATGTTAGGATTTGATTAAAAATTGATCTATTTAATCAAATGAGGTAATGATAGGCTTAAATTAAATAAAGTTAATTTATTCAATTTAAATGGATGATCCTTGATTTACATGATGAATGGATTGGGTGAGCTTGATTTATTTAATGAGTGTATGAATATGAATTTAATTAAGTGCATTTAAGGCTAATTTCACGTGTCTACATTTTTTACCTCTTTGAAGCAATGTACTTGTTGTGTTGGTTCAAAGAATAAACTTGTTGTGGTCAAATTTTAAAAAAAATCTAATTTTTTTAGATGCCCCAGTGGAAAGAGTTATACTGGTACATTGCCCCCTCGAAAGATCGAGCTGAAAGATTTGATTTGAGGGTCGATCTCATGACAAAGAGGTTCAAGATGGACACATGGATGGTTATGATGATGATGCAAATGAGATGGTTTTAAGATGCTTAAAATAATCAATCTATAAATTATCCTAAACCACTTAAATGATAGTGCAACGCATGTGAGATGGATGATGCGATACTACCTATTTTATGCAAATGTATGATTTTATGAGATGCTTAGACTAAAAAATATATATTATGATGATGAACATGGATATGGGATGATATGCAAAATGTTGATGGTTTGTGGATGCAGGATGGATGCACTGGTGATGATGATTAACTATTCATGAGGTGATGTTAGTGCATAAAATAAAAAATTAGGTGATGAAAAGAGGATCCAACAAGCCAAATTTATGAGAGATGATGGTGAGAAATGGATGATTTTCTTATCAAGAATTGGGATTTTAAAATGGTCACTTACCATATGTTTGATAACATGCATAATCACAATGCTTTAAGGTATAAAGGACCAAGATGGCGTTGTACTTAGTGTGATGAACTTTGACCCAACATATGGAAACCTTGCTAGGATGCACTTTAGATGTTTCAAACACCTTGGACCAAAACACAGAAAGGTATAACCTATCAATGCAATAGTCAACAAGTTTCCCAAAAAACCCTCCATACATATCTAACAAAGCAAGTATTCACCAAGATTTATTACAAGAACGTTCAACAAGTATAGCAGAAAAAAGATAATGAACGTTGCCCCATTCCTATCTATCTAAATCCATTTGTTTGGACATCATCGAGAGGTTATTGGAATGAACAAAAAGAGATAAGTTGGAAGACAAAGATAAAGTAAACAAACAAGTTGATGTTCTTTAGTGCCACTAACCAAAATAAAATGTGTTTTAAGTATAATAATTGAAACTATTGCCAAAAGATAATGTCCATTGTAGGAAGGATACATCCTAGGACATGTTAGTGGATGGCGACATGTTATTTCATCTATACAAAGTGTTCTTTATAATAAATAATGCCCCCTGTAGGAAGGATACATCATAGGACATGATGTTATCAGATGATTGAAATGTGATTGATTGGGTATGTGTGGGATCATCATGGAAAAAATAGGCCCTTAAGTGGCAAAATTTTTAGAAAAATCAGAGTTAGACAACTTGACGTAAAAATTTGAATAAGTTATCTATATTATTTCAAAAATATACGAGAATAGAATCTATAGAAAATTTAATGTAGTTTCTAATCTACTAGGTTTATTTGGTGAAAATTTGAGATTTCAATGCAATAGTAATTAAATTTTAGGGGAAAAAAAGTAGGTGTCTATCTAACCACCCTAACCACAATAAAATGATAATATTTTTTTATGATATTTTAGATATAAGTAGAGGACTCATTTACCGATATGATGCATAACTTTTTGTAATCTTTCAAGTAAATAATTAATTATGATTTTTTTTACAACTTTAAAAATATAAAAATCCTTTATGTTCAACTAATCTTTAATTCAGGTCAAACTTTACGAAATTCTTAAATTTTATTTTAAATCCTATAGTATGTGAAGCATAGAATGCATACATGTTTGATTCAAAAAATGCGATACTACCTGAAAGCCATAGATGCTTTTCAATCAACCCAATAACAATCGTGACTTTAGTCATAATCCTAAATAGAAAATGAATAATAATTATTTATTAAATTCAAATTAAAGCATAATTTATATTGGTGGAAAGGTAAGAATCTCCTTTAAAAATTGTTTTTGTTTCATCAAGTTTTGGTAAAAAAATCGTCAGCCACATACCCTACGCATACCCATCATATCGCTACTTTTTGGCCCATCATGATCCTACACATACCCCACTAAGGTATTTTAATATTATTCAACATCAACTCATCCTTTACCCATCTTAAAATAACCTCCAAATCAAAATAAAAATGAAATTTTCCTTTACCCACC
Source organism: Sequoia sempervirens (assembly GCA_007258455.2). Classification (NCBI taxonomy): domain Eukaryota; kingdom Viridiplantae; phylum Streptophyta; class Pinopsida; order Cupressales; family Cupressaceae; genus Sequoia; species Sequoia sempervirens. The sequence goes on along the minus strand of VDFB02261698.1, from coordinate 10,348 downwards.
TAAGAATAATGTTTTGTAGTAGTCGAGTTATAGTACCGTTGCTCATACATATAGCACTAGAAATAATCTGCAACCACAACACCCAACCTCGACACCTTTCCCTTTTCCTAATCCTATCCTACCTAACCTTATCTTACCAGTTCCTCCTCGTGGAAAGGATTATGATCTTGTTAAGCAAATTAAGAGTACTCCTGCTAAGATATTATTTTGGGACCTTATTCAAGCCTCCCCTCACTACCACAACACGATTCAAGTAGCCTTGCAATAATTTATTACCCCTTCTATTGGGAAACCAAATGAAATATAAGCCATCATTCAAGGACTGAATGTTGAAATTTTTTTCCACCAAAGTGAACTTTCCCCTTTGGAAGTGTAAAAAAAATGGTTCTTTCATTATCATATCTCAATACAAACGAAAAGGGATAAAGAGAACCCTTGTTGACAATGGATCATCCCTTAATGTGTGTAGTGTAACCCATTTGGATAGGCTTGGTGTGGATAAATAAAAAATTCATCCTGATTCCTTGTCTATCTATGGATTTGACAATATAGGAAAAAACCACTTGGTACGATCACTTTACCTATTATAGTTGGAGTGGTCACATTCAAAACACAGATCCATGTTATGCCTCATGAGCTTTCATATAATCTCCTTTGAGGAATACCATGGATTTATACAGTGAATGGGGTGCCTTCTACTCTTCATTGTAAAATGAAATACATCTATAACAACAAAGTGTACACACTTGAAGCTGACACTGACCCGATTAGTTGTTTAAACTTTGAGAAAGGAAAGGAAAATCCTTTAGCAACATTGAAACCAACTACACAAGTGGAACCTATACAACAAAAAGAAAAATAAAATATATTGAAAAAGTCACAAAGCTATTAGATGATGATTTGGGTTCCTTAGATTTTTAACATACATTCATGGGTGAGTACAAGATCATAAACAAAGACTCTGACAAGGGAAACAAAAAAGTAGTAATGTTAACACAAAATTTGATAGACCCTTCAAACACATCCACCTCAACCACTTTAGAAAAAAATACAACAGATTACACAACAAACTTTGATGAAATTAATCATGAACAACCGCTAGATCCAAAATCAATGAAAAATATTTATGAAAAAGGTTATGAACTTATGAAACAACTTGGCTATAGTTGAAAAGGATGTGGTGCTAGAGAAAAAGGTATCCACAACCCTATAGAGCCTAAAACGGATGAAATGACTCATGGTATTGGTTATTATCCTTTGATACAAATAAACAAGCCTTCACTCAACATCAACACTATCAGAAAAGATTCCTCTAAGCCAGCTTTAACCATAGTACATCCTGAAGTAATAGACACTAATGGTCTTGAAAGTTATCCTTTGTAGGAAATGAAACAAAGAAAGAACTTTTCAGTTAATTTCAATGTCATCTCAAAAAACATTAATGATTTGAGTTCATTAGATTTTACACCCTCCTATAGAGGAGAAAAAAAAATATCACAATCTAAAGAGTCTTGTATAAGTATGATATCTTGTACTAAGCAAGAGGTATCATTTTCACAAACTACAAGAACACCTTCTACCATTGATCAAGAGGGTATCTTGTCAAGACTCCTCCAAGATTACTTGATATCTCTCCCTCCACGAACTCGAAAGAAATTTTATTATAAGAATTCATTCTATGCATATCATAGAGTTCATGGTCATTCTACTTATGAATGTCAAGCTTTAAGTAAAAAAATTCAACATTTCAAGGAGTGTGGTGCTCTTCCTTGTATTGAAGCATTTTCTTCCCATAATTGAACTTTAATTTCATCCTATTTGGCTCACCCTTTTCCTACACTAAGTGGGGGCAAGGGGTTAGGTAGGCTTATTCTCATATGTCACTTGTCATTGTCTCTTTCGGCTAGTTGATCAACTTTCATGAACATATAAGAGAAAGCTTGGGATGTGGACAACATGCCTTAAGTTAGATCGCATGTGACATACTGATTCATGATGTAACTTATTGGAAACATATGACTTGGCATAGGGATTTCTAAATACTCTCTCATGTCTTCTTCTACTTTAAAGCAATTGCTCACAGTAATGGTGTTAGCAACTGCTTTAAAGTGGGAGCATACATCGACACTCATATTTCATTATGCATTTTTTTTCTTGTGATTTCCTCTCTTGGAGCATTAGTTACAATGCTCCCCATGATGAGACATTCCTTCCACTATTTTGCATTCACAATGTCTATGAGATTCAAGCATAAAAATTTTTGCTTGCCTCATGGATGGAAGATAATTTTGTGGCACTCCATAAAGTTGGTTAGAGATGCTATAAGTTTGGTATGGTTTGGAGAGAAGGCATTCCAGCATGATTCTCTCTCTGCAACCACTGCAGATGTGTGCGGAGGGCATCAAGGAAAGTGTATGTTACCTTATAGCATTTCTCTCATCCTCAAAAAAAAAAATCCTGCAAAGCCCTTCCCACCCCTGCATGGAAAGCAATTTTACTAGCTGAGATTTGATCTTAAAATATGTAGAAAAATGGTCAAGCTTTGATCTAGAGAATTTTTCAGTAAATTTTGAAATCTTCCACGTCTCTCAATTTTGGCATCGTAAGCGCTCAAACTTCATTCCAAAGCGCGATCTTGGAATGAAGCTAATCAGAATCCGGAGGTTTCAAGATGGAGCGTTTTTTTCTAAAACATCTAGGGCCAACTCTCAAAACGGCCGTGGTGGCAAGCAAAATAAAGCGCCATCAAAATCGTGGCGCAAGCATCGACATTGTAAAGTGCTCATCAATGGTGATTCCGGCGAAGTTCGTCTGGCGGAAACCAGCAGCCCGGCAGCGTGGAAAGTTTCGCAGGCGGTCAACATTGGGTCAACTCAATGAGTACCGAACGCCCATGTTGTTCTGGCCACCATATCCTCCTCGAGCGCCCATCTAAAAACATATTTTAAAATAAAAACAGTGGCATATATATTTATGATGGGCCTTCACCACCCCATGGTAATGAGGGTGGAATTCCACTGCGCTCCATCCCCACATGTAAGGCTGAGCAGGAGATAAAGAGAGGGGAGTGTGGGACCACCAACCTCAAGATTCTCTAAACCCTTATTTGGCAAAATGCCTTAAAATAAGGCTATTCTCTATATATTTCGGGAAGTCCATGGAGGCTACCAAAACCTCGCATGAGAATATACAATAGGAAATATTATTCTAAAATTCAAGGATCCTATTCAAACTACATCCCCAAATTAATAGGGAATAAATCCCCTCATAACCATTCAAATGGAAAAAGAAATTATCTTGAGGGGATATTATCCTTCCAGGAATCATAAGAAGAGGATATTATTCAAATTTTCTATATGTAAGGGAGATTGGGTAGTTAATTGGTTTTACACCAATTTTGGCAAAAAATGTAATATAAAAGGGGGTAGAATGGGGGTGTGAAGGAAAATGATTTTGGAAAATTTTTGCAAGTGTAAGAGATTGTTTCCTTGGGGAAATTATTGTATTTCCGTGCTTTTGGAAAAGCTTGTTTCCACACACTTTGGAAATGAATTTGTAAATTTCTTTGTAAACCATGGGGAGGTTCTACCAATGAATGTAACCGAATTTCTATAGGAATTGGATCAGTCCACTTATTCGACAGGAGCCCAAAGACATAGTCATTCTAAGCAATGAACTCTATTATGAATCTTCATTTTCACTCTCTTTATCTCTCATTCTATTCTTTCTTTAATTACTTTGTAATTCCATTATTTAAATTTTGTTTGTGTTTAATTATAATTAAGAACTTTTGGTTTGTAATTGTTAACGTAAGCATTCAAAGTAAATGTCATAGATCCTTAAATCATATCAAAGCTTGATCCACCTTTTATTTCTACTCATTTTTACTTCTCTTCCTTCTAGTTATAGCCATTACATGATCACATATCTTGTTTTGCTACAAACTATTCACCCTATGCATGCCCATTTTCACTTATGTTAGTTTTACTTAGGAGATCTTGGATCCTAGGGGCTTGGGTACCTCCTCTATCTTTTTTATCATAGACAATCCACATTGGTATGATTGGACACTTCTTAAATTTTTACTTTAGTGTGAGTTTGAAGCAAGTTCATCCTATCACTAAAGTGGGGGCCAAATGTGGACACCAAAAAAGTAACCCATCTACTTTTTCTGTCTCATTTGGACCCTTGTGATTTTGGCTTAATTTTCCCTTGATTTAATGTTGTAATGTGGATAACACATTCACATTAGGTTTTGGGCCCTTGTAAACTGAATAAAGTACATGTCTTGTAAAGGTGTTGTAAAGTGTTGTAAATGACTTTCACACTTTTCTAGATTTTTATTAAGTATTTAAGTCTAATGAACTTGTCTTTCCCTTAATTCAATATTGTAAAGCATATTTAATTGCATTCTCACATTAATCTAGAAGGCTTGTAAATTAAACTTACTTTTAATCTAGTGTTGTAATGTGTTTTACAAATTCACATTGAATCTTGTGCTTTTCTAGGCTAAGTGGACCTCATTTTAGTGTTGTAGAGTGTCTTTAATCAAACTTTCACATTCAAATTTGTGTCCCTAGCACTAATAAACCTTTATATAATCATTAATATGCCCCTATGATCCCATATTGTGCATATCGAGGCTTATTTTGATCAAAAACTTGACTATATCAACATATAAACCTAGTTTCTTCACTTCCTGACATCCTAGTAGGCAAAAGAGCCCTTGTGGGACTAATTCTCCACTTTGGGAAAATGATTCCCTTCCAAGTGGGACTTATTCACCCAAAATAGCGAATGAGTCCCATTTGGGCCATTTTCAAGGTTTGAGTGGGAAAAATTAGGTTTTAAGTTTAATTTTCTCCAATGTCATCCTCAGGGATCAAATTGGAAGGCATTTGAGTGGGTTGCCTATATAGTCAGTTTTTCCCGCAACCCCGGCCTCACGCAAGCTACTCATAGTCGCATTCAAAGGTTCTGCACCGGTGTTAGGTTATAGCGCTTCAAGCATCAAAGATCAATCGCAAGGAACACAAGCATGTAGATTTCTTCTCATTCATTATTAAAAATTCAAGATCTTCCACTGCGTAAGTTTCGACTCATTATCTCATGTTCATGTCATTATTTTTGGTCATTTGGTTTAATTCGATTTGCATGGGTTTGACCGCCCAAACCAGCATATCTTCAACAAGCCAGAAACAAGTTTTCCCCTTACTGAAGGTGATTGTAGGTCTTGTAGATTGAAGAAAGCGTACGCCCAAAACGAGCAAAAGCGAAAAATGTTGGCTGCTACGCGAAAAAGCTATTGCAGAGTCATGTGGAAATCCAAAATCCGTGCGATAAAAGATTCCAACGGTAATCTGCATGGGGAAATTTGGTGTGGAAAGTTCTTATATGAATCCATCTTCCTGAGGGTCAAATGGCAGTTTGGAAGAGCTCCTACCTTCGGGAGTCAGCTAGTGTGGTGTTCTGTGGTAATTCTCATCCTCAGAGGGTAGAAATGAAAGTCCCACCAGAATTGCCTTCTTCACATCGTCTATGTAGATTCAGATACCCATTTGGCCGAAATAGGCTCTAATCCAATTTTCCAAATCTGGAACTAATTCACCTAGAGTGGTGAATTTTGTCCCGGCAGGTCAAAATTTTAGGATCATCAACATTTCTAGTCTTCACTCCACCCTCTACACATTTCTAGGTGCACACTTTCTATTTTTCTTTCCTATTTTGTTTAATTTACATTTCTATTCATCATTCTAGGTCTTTTTGCTTTTCATAGTGTAGTTTCAAACATTTCATGTTTTCCAAGTTTTGAATTAGTGGTAAACCCTTTTTATTACCTTCCAGGCTTTAGGAAAATCCCCTTTTATATATTTCAATCCCCTTTGCATTGAAATCTCAAGGTTTTGTTATTGAATGTGAGCATTGTGAAATCGGATCCCTCTTCCTTCATTCCCCTTTTGGTGTGAACAAGGAAGAACTGTGCACTCCATTTATATTTTCCACAAGAATAAAAGTATATCCTTGTAGGAATTCAACCCACTTCATATGTATTTTGTTTGGCTATTGCTGAATTACAAAGCATGATGATTTGTGTAGAGAATAAACTCCTTTGGAAGCAAATAATGATGCCACTTCTTTAAAGCTTGTATAATAGCATAAAATTACTTATCATAAATTGAGTACATCCTCTTGGGACCATTAATATTCTCACTAAAATATGCAATATTTCTACCCTCTTGGATTAAAATTGATCCTATGGTTGTCCCACTTGCATCACAGTCCACTTGAAACACCTTTTAAAAATTGAGTAATGTTAATACTAGTTTTTTAGTGACTTTCTTCTTCAAAATCTAAAAAAAAATTATTTTTTGCTACTATCCACTTAAACTCTTTCTTATCTCCCCTTATAGTTTTAGTTATGGGGGCACATATACCACTTAAATTTTGAATAAATATGTGATAGAAACTTTCTATACCATGGAAAATTCTAACATCATGGAGACTCCTAGGTGTTGGCCATCTAATGATAGCATGTACCTTTTCTGGATCCATTTGCAACCCTCATTGAGAGATAACATACCCTAAGTAAACTAGTTTCTCCTTCATTAAACTACATTGTTTCAAATTAACTAATAAACTTTCTTCTTTGATCCTTTCTAAGACTTGTCAAATATGCAATAAATTCTCTTCTTTGATGCTACTAAAAGTTAGAATATCATCAACACAAACAATCACAAACTTCCCCAAAAATGGTTTCAATGATTCATTCATTAACTTCATGAATGTGTTGGGTGAATTTTTAAACCCAAAGGGGCATTACTAACCACTCATACAACCCATGTTTGGTCTTAAAACCAGTCTTCCATTAATCACCCTCTCTTATCCTAATTTGGTGATACAGTTCTTTAAATAATTTTTTGTAAAATACCTAGCCTTTCTAAAAATATCCATGAGATCATCCATTCTTGGTAGAGGAAAATGATACCTTATTGTTATTTTGTTGATGGAGCTTGAGTCCATGCACATTCTCCATTCACCATCCTTTTTGGGGCCAAATAGTAAATTGGCCATGCCGGGCTGAAGATTTCTCTTAACTGGGTTAATTTCCAGTCAGATGTACCTTCTTTTGTTCACCCTTCATTTCTACAGGTGTCAAATTCATAGATAGTGACGCTTCCTCAGTTGGGGTGTAAAATTTTCCTCTCAAATAAAATAAATATGATAATTGATGTTCCTCATAGGTGGTAGTCCTTTTGGTAGATCCTTGGAAAAAATTTCATCAAACTCTTCAAGCATCCACTTTATTTCTAAAGGCATGTCACTATTGTCATCTATTGGATCTACTTGTGGCAGCTTGGGAAGTACTATACGACATAACTTTTCCTTTTTAATTTGTTTCAAAAATTGTTTCCATGTCACTAGCGATGTTCTTGTACCACTTTCCACCTCTTATTCTTTGGTTTCCAATGACATAACAATATGTTTTCTTCCATTTTTCTCCAATTTTTAAGTGTTTTCTCTTCCATTATGGATTGTCTCTCTATCAAAATATCATGGCCTCACTAAGAGTAAGAGAAATACTTCCATCGGCATGATATCACACCACACCTCATCTTCACAAGTGCCTATTCAAAAATTAACTAGGCATTATTGATCAACGAAGACTTGGTACCCATTTTACAACCATGACAACTTGTAAGGGGTAGGGTGAGCTATCCTTTTTGACTCCAAATTTTCCACCATTTCAAATAAAACTAAGTTATTAGTGCTGCCACAATCTATTATGACTTTGTAGCATTTTTCGCCTAATTTATATATTGTTCTAAATAATTTTTTTCTTTTGACATGTTCATCTTCTTTCTTGGCTAGTTTCAATAGAGTCCTCTTCATCATAACTGCATCTCCTTTCTCAGGTTCATCTGGTTGCCTATTAGACCATGTAGATTCATTATCCCCCTTTTCTGCATGTGCACTTGTTGTCCCCATTTTCATCAATCCTTTTGGTATGTGTTAGCATTCACAAAATCTATGGCCTGGCTAGCCATAATTAAAACATCTACCTTGGAAGCCTCTACCTTTCCGTCTTCCATATCCACCTCTACCTCTCATTGTGTGTGGTTTTGATCTTGTTTCATCCTTCTCAATTTGATTTTTTGATGGGATGACCTCCTTACCATGGCTATAATTTTTCTATTGTTGCACTTTCCCTTTGCTAAATCCACCTTTTCCTTTGTTTTTTCCTTGAATCCTTGCCAACTTCTCTTTAAATTTTAGAGCATACTGATATGATTCTTCCATAATTCATAAACTTAGCATGCTTAGTTCAACTTGAAAGTTCAACTGCGACTCATTAACATATCTTGATACCTTTTCACGGTCCACTTCATTATGGCCAGATATGAGGGAAATTTTATAAAACTCTCTGTATCTCAAATTTTACAATTTCTTTAGAAGTTCCAACTAGTAATCTCCGAGCTAAAATTTCACCTTCATCTTACTTAGCATTCAATCCCATCAAGTTATCTTTTATCTACCATTTCTCTTGTTTTCAGACTATACCTCTTTTCTTTAGAGTATTCCATGCCCTTTCAACCTTGTTTGAGCAATATTTACTCTTTAGGGTCCTCCATCTCTATTGTCCAGTCAATTAGCTCATCAAGTTCCAAACTTCCTAAGAATCTTGGTAGTTCCACCCTTGTTCCTTTCCCAATCTAATATTGGAAATAGCTCTTATAAGCCTTATTTCACCTACATCCATATCTCCATTTGCATTTTCACTTATTTTGTCTTGCCATATCTTCTCCTTCTTCATCATCACTATCAATGTCTTCATGTGCTCTACCTCTTCTCATTCCATGTTCTATTGCATTCATTCTTTCTTGCATTTCCCTTAGAGTTTCTAACACCTCATCTATTCTTCCTACTTCTCTTGTCGATGCAACCTATGCCACCCTTCTCCTTGATAGAATCTTGCTACTCTCAATATCCTTCTTATTGTAGTATCATATCTATAATATCCCTTGTTTTAGGGACACAACCATAGTTTACACTCAAAGGTATTCCTTCAACCCAAACCTTAAGTCACTAATCTTCTTCCTAGATCTATAGATGTGCTTTGATACCATGTTGATGGCACACACCTCCCTGTAGGCACCTGAAAACTAATTAGAAATGAGCTAACGAGTGGAAAAGGTGAGGTTGTGTTGTTGTAGAACTCACACAACCCCTACAAAGGTTTAAACATGAGTTGTAGGTCCAATAATTAGTTTTGGAGGCATGAAAACTACTACATAGACACAAACTAAGTTGCTATAAAAGTGAACTATTGTTGTAGGTATTTGTAACAATGGCTATAGGTGATTGTTTATAGTTTTAGCTTCACAAAAGAATTTGAACTTGCAAATAAAAACCTAGACTTCTAGAAAAAAAAAATGTATCTAATATTTCTTGCAACCACACACTCAATATTAGAGAATAATGATTTGCAAAGAAGTTAAAAAAAAATCATTAACAAAAATACTAACAATTACAGTCATTTTACACATTTACAATTGTTGCAATGAAATATGGAGTCTGATGTCCTCCTCTTTGACCTTTTACTATTTGCTTTGAGACTTTTTGAATACTTTTCAAAACACTTCCACTCTCCTTTGATATTCTCTGTTATCATCTTCTATCCTCCATTTTTTGTTGTCCTGGCCTTATTTTCTTCTATTTTCTTGTTATGTTCTTCCCCAAAAATTATCAAAATATTGAAGCTTCCTCCAAAAATTCTTCAAAATCCCACCCAAAATAGTTTCAACATTCAAAACCCTCCATAAATTCCCCCAATTAGCTCTTTTAAACTCAAAACTCCCACTCAAGTTTTACCTTTTTTCATTTTTGTTGTTGTTGCTCATTAAATAAGCATGAGAAGGCAGTTTCCTGCCCCAAATAAAATAATAATAAAATTTAGATTTTAAAACGTCTAAGCTCCTTCATGTGGCATTATCTAAGGGAAAATTAAAATATATTAATACAAAATGATGCCCATGTATCAACCACATAGAGCATCAAGAAGGAAATGGAATTGATTGAGTCTCAAATCATTATTTGAAGTGCCTATGATCTGGTAGTTGACTTAACTAGAGAACCAAGGAATGTAATAGAATACATGCATAAGATATTCTTTCAGTGGAAATCCAAAAAAGAACACATCATCCTAGATTTTGGAGAAATAAGGGATGTTGTGATCCTAAATTCATACTTATTTCAAAACTCTTTTGATTGAAGAAAAAGTCAAGCAGATGAATTTTGTACCTGGCACTCTGAAAGAGGGAGAATAATTATCGCTAGATTTTGAAACACA
>VDFB02261697.1:0-35409 GCA_007258455.2 Sequoia sempervirens | reverse complement strand
TTGTCAAATATGCAATAAATTCTCTTCTTTGATGCTACTAAAAGTTAGAATATCATCAACACAAACAATCACAAACTTCCCCAAAAATGGTTTCAATGCTTCATTCATTAACTTCATGAATGTGTTGGGTGAATTTTTAAACCCAAAGGGGCATTACTAACCACTCATACAACCCATGTTTGGTCTTAAAACCAGTCTTCCATTAATCACCCTCTCTTATCCTAATTTGGTGATATAGTTCTTTAAATAATTTTTTGTAAAATACCTAGCCTTTCTAAAAATATCCATGAGATCATCCATTCTTGGTAGAGGAAAATGATACCTTATTGTTATTTTGTTGATGGAGCTTGAGTCCATGCACATTCTCCATTCACCATCCTTTTTTAGTGCTAACACAGTTAGTACCACACATGGGCTAAGGATTTCTCTAATCAATACTCTTTCCAATAGTTGATGTACTTTTTTGTTCACCTCTTCATTTTCTACAGGTGTCAATCTATAGGATGCCTTGTTGGGTAAAATTTTCCCTCAAATCAAATAAATATGATAATTGATGTTCCTCATAGGTGGTAGTCCTTTTGGTAGATCCTTGGAAAAATTTCATCAAACTCTTCAAGCATCCACTTTATTTCTAAAGGCATGTCACTATTGTCATCTATTGGATCTACTTGTGGTAGCTTGGGAAATACTATACGACATAACTTTTCTTTTTTAATTTGTTTCAAAAATTGTTTCCCTGTCACTAGCAATGTTCTTGTACCACTTTCCACCTCTTATTCTTTGGTTTCCAATGACATAACAATATGTTTTCTTCCATTTTTCTCCAATTTTTAAGTGTTTTCTCTTCCATTATGGATTGTCTCTCTATCAAAATATCATGGCCTCACTAAGAGTAAGAGAAATACTTCCATCGGCATGATATCACACCACACCTCATCTTCACAAGTGCCTATTCAAAAATTAACTAGGCATTATTGATCAACCAAGACTTGGTACCCATTTTACAACCATGACACCTTGTAAGGGGTAGGGTGAGCTATCCTTTTTGACTCCAAATTTTCCACCATTTCAAATAAAACTAAGTTATTAGTGCTACCACAATCTATTATGACTTTGTAGCATTTTTTGCCTAATTTATATATTGTTCTAAATATTTTTTTTCTTTTGACATGTTCATCTTCTTTCTTGGCTAGTTTCAATAGAGTCCTCTTCATCATAACTGCATCTCCTTTCTCAGGTTCATCTGGTTGCCTATTAGACCATGTAGATTCATTATCCCCCTTTTCTACATGTGCACTTGTTATCCCCATTTTCCTCAATCCTTTTGGTATGTGTTAGCATTCACAAAATCTATGGCCTGACTAGCCATAATTAAAACATCTACCTTGGAAGCCTCTACCTTTCCCTCTTCCATATCCACCTCTACCTCTCATTGTGTGTGGTTTTGATCTTGTTTCATCCTTCTCATTTTGAATTTTTGAAGGGATGACCTCCTTACCATGGCTATAATTTTTCTATTGTTGCACTTTCCCTTTGCTAAATCCACCTTTTCCTTTGTTTTTTCCTTGCATCCTTGCCAACTTCTCTTTAAATTTTAGAGCATACTGATATGCTTCTTCCATAATTCATAAACTTAGCATGCTTAGTTCAACTTGAAAGTTCAACTGCGACTCATTAACATATCTTGATACCTTTTCACGGTCCACTTCATTATGGCCAGATATGAGGGAAATTTTATAAAACTCTCTTTATCTCAAATTTTACAATTTCTTTAGAAGTTCCAACTAGTAATCTCCGAGCTAAAATTTCACCTTCATCTTACTTAGCATTCAATCCCATCAAGTTATCTTTTATCTACCATTTCTCTTGTTTTCAGCCTATCCCTCTTTTCTTTAGAGTATTTCGTGCCCTTTCAACCTTGTTTGAGCAATATTTACTCTTTAGGGTCCTCCATCTCTATTGTCCAGTCAATTAGCTCATCAAGTTCCAAACTTCCTAAGAATCTTGGTAGTTCCACCCTTGTTCCTTTCCCAATCTAATATTGGAAATAGCTCGTATAAGCCTTATTTCACCTACATCCATATCTCCATTTGCATTTTCACTTCTTTTGTCTTGCCATATCTTCTCCTTCTTCATCATCACTATCAATGTCTTCATGTGCTCTACCTCTTCTCATTCCATGTTCTATTGCATTCATTCTTTCTTGCATTTCCCTTAGAGTTTCTAACACCTCATCTATTCTTCCTACTTCTCTTGTCGATGCAACCTATGCCACCCTTCTCCTTGATAGCATCTTGCTACTCTCAATATCCTTCTTATTGTAGTATCATATCTATAATATCCCTTGTTTTAGGGACACAACCATAGTTCACACTCAAAGGTATTCCTTCAACCCAAACCTTAAGTCACTAATCTTCTTCTTGGATCTATAGATGTGCTTTGATACCATGTTGATGGCACACACCTCCCTGTAGGCACCTGAAAACTAATTAGAAATGAGCTAACGAGTGGAAAAGGTGAGGTTGTGTTGTTGTAGAACTCACACAACCCCTACAAATGTTTAAACATGAGTTGTAGGTCCAATAATTAGTTTTGGAGGCATAAAAACTACTACATAGACACAAACTAAGTTGATATAAAAGTGAACTATTGTTGTAGGTAGTTGTAACAATGGCTATAGGTGATTGTTTATAGTTTTAGCTTCATAAAAGAATTTGAACTTGCAAATAAAAACCTAGACTTCTAGAAAAAAAAATGTATCTAATATTTCTTGTAACCACACACTCAATATTAGAGAATAATGATTTGCAAAGAAGTTAAAAAAAAATCATTAACAAAAATACTAACAATTACAGTCATTTTACACATTTACAATTGTTGCAATGAAATATGGAGTTTGATGTCCTCCTCTTTGACCTTTTACTATTTGCTTTGAGCCTTTTTGAATACTTTTCAAAACACTTCCACTCTCCTTTGATATTCTCTGTTATCATCTTCTATCCTCCATTTTTTGTTGTCCTGGCCTATTTTTCTTCTATTTTCTTGTTATGTTCTTCCCCAAAAATTATCAAAATCTTGAAGCTTCCTCCAAAAATTCTTCAAAATCCCACCCAAAATAGTTTCAACATTCAAAACCCTCCATAAATTCCCCCAATTAGCTCTTTTAAACTCAAAATTCCCACTCAAGTTTTACCTTTTTTCATTTTTGTTGTTGTTGCTCATTAAATAAGCATGAGAAGGTAGTTTCCTGCCCCAAATAAAATAATAATAAAATTTATATTTTAAAACGTCTAAGCTCCTTCATGTGGCATTATCTAAGGGAAAATTAAAATATATTAATACAAAATGATGCCCATGTATCAACCACATAGAGCATCAAGAAGGATATGGAATTGATTGAATCTCAAATCATTGTTTGAAGTGCCTATGATCTGGTAGTTGACTTAACTAGAGAACCAAGGAATGTAATAGAATACATGCATAAGATATTCTTTCAGTGGAAATCCAAAAAAGAACACATCATCCTAGATTTTGGAGAAATAAGGGATGTTGCGATCCTAAATTCATACTTATTTCAAAACTCTTTTGATTGAAGACAAAGTCAAGAAGATGAATTTTGTACCTGGCACTCTGAAAGAGGGAGAATAATTATTGCTAGATTTTGAAACACAGTGTAGATTGCTTGCAGAAGCTAAGATAGAATGGAAAGAAGGTAGGAAAGCAGGGAAGGTTCATGTACAAAATTTGTAGGTGTCAACCACTTCCAATTGACATATTTCTCATCTTTGTATGCATTCAAGCATTTCTCTTTAGATCCTTTGTACATATGCAGACTATGTATAGAGAAGATTTCCAGTGTGCTTCTTTCATGTTTCTATTTTGGTAGATGACTTAGGGGGATTCAATCCATCCTTTTCAAATTGTATATATGCGCATATTTATTAGGGGAGTTCTAGTGCAAGTCACAATAGTTGTATAGGTGCCCTTTTCCTTTGATGTCAATGGGGGAGAATGTTTTGATATTTTTGGCATGTTTCAATCAACAAAAAATGGGGGGATTGTTGAAATAATTTCATTGATGCTATTATTTGCAACATGAGAATAAGGGACAAGAAAAGGTATATAATGATGTATTGCAGTGTTGTCATTAATGTCAACATTGTACCTTATGTGAAGACTTTGGATGTAGATCATTTTGGTTGTTTCTAATAGGTTTTTGAGTTGTTGAGGAAGAAATATTTGTAAAATGGTTTGATCTGAAAAATTAATTTATGTTGGAAATTGAACAAGTCTCAATATTGTTGATTCAATGTAATAGTGCATTAGTTTTTAAGTCCTCACCAACTTGCAAATGAAGGTTTCACTTTGTGCTTATAACATTATTTTAGTTGATGTTAAATGTATTTAATTCCTAGATTTCATCATGTTTTGACAAGTTGATTGTGTTGGCAACACAAGGGAAGAGAATTGAGAGGGGGGTGTGAATCAATTGTCATAAAAATTTAAACTTATTAAACTTATTAACCTTATTCTCATATCTGATTAATAACCATGAAATCATAAATCATCAACACATAATAAACACACATAACAAAATTATTTTTTAGGTGGAAACCCTATTAGGGGAAAAACCATGGTGGAGGTTAGTTCACAAGATTATACCATGTTAAAGTATAAAGAAGAATGAATGGGGAATGCACATGTATTTAGGAACATTGCCTCGATCTCACTGCTCAAATACAACAAGGCTTAGTTACCAAAGGAAGACACATTGTCTTACAAAAACATTCAGATTACATCCACATGATGTTGAATTGAGAAAATATCTACTAATTCCTAATTACAATTCTGGTTAAGTACATGAATACTTCTTCACACTCTGCTCACTCTTCTTCACACTTTTCTTATGTGTTCAAATTATTAGGACATTGTTAACACATATTGTGCACATTCATTCGATCAAATGGAATAAGAAATCACTTATATATATCCACAACAAGAGATTACATCACTACATGTCAACTTCAACAAAATAATAAAATATATTCAAACTGTTAGCCCAAAACAATAAATAATTTTCAATGTGAATAGACCAATGTCAACCACAAAATATTGAAGACCCAAAAGAAAATCTTCAAACATGAAACACCTTAATAAATTATTCCACAAAGACCCACAAAATGCTACCATCATCTTGTTGGTCATGAATGTGAAAAACATGAACAAGCAAGAGAAAATCACCAATCACGAGCACAACGATAAATGTAGACATGGAAAATAGATAAAGCACAATCTAGAAACATCCACAAATATCATGAATAACTAGATAAGTATTTGAAACAACTAAACTTACTAGAATCACATCATCTTCATACATGAACATCAACTGAAGCAATATAATGACTATTAGAACACAACTACACATAACTAGATCAAATCTTCATACATATCTTTGAAATTTAATGTGGATAAACCAGATATACTTGACAACAAACCATTTCATCCACAACAGATTGAACTTCACTGCATCACTTCCAACTTGCGACTTATTCCATTACAATTTTCTCAATATCCTTAACATAGACAACCATTAAGACATTAATGCCAATAGTGTTGACATCAATGACAACCACATATCAGCAACATCCAACAAATTGAAAGTTATGAGTAATAGAAGTTTGTCTTGGAAAATTACAATTACTCTTTGTCTAGTGTAGTTGTGTGGGAGATTCTGCACTCCTCCATGGATGATTCATTGGCTTTATGATTTTTAGGATAAGTTCCTAGGTGGAAGTAGAGTATAAATTTTAGCTGGAATTGAATTTTGAGATCCCCATCTCTGGATGTGGATACACAATTGAAGGATTGTCTTATTATGTCCTATGTCAAGCCAACCTAATAAGTTTGAAGGTATGTGAAGGTTAAATAAGTGTTGCAGTCTTATGTTAGATCTATTATAGGTCCATGCCAACCTATTTTAAGTTATTTCTAGTTTTAAATCTTGGTGTGAGATATGTATGAAAGATTTAAAGCCAAAAAAGTTATTTTGAGTACTACATCTAGTTCAGTTGACCTAATTGATGTTATAGTTGATGTGGATATATATGTTAGATCTTTTTTGGTATTTTGAAAAAAGATGATGAATATTCTAAAGATCTTACATATGAATATTATCAAAGTAGTACAAATTCATTTTGTGAATATTGAGGAGAATATTGAGGTGATGTGAATGCAAAGGAAACAAGAGTGTTAGATCTAAATTAGATGAAGCGTGTAAAAATATTTTATTGAGCTTCAATGGAATTGTATTTCATGTGTATGATAGATATGATTGTAACAGTTCAAAACAGGTTGTGAGCCACTTTTTCTCTTCTATATTTTATCTATGGTAAGTGCATCCACTTGGATGGTGAGTCCACCTATACTGAGAAAATCTGTAAGTACACTATAATTGGTTATAATATATTGTGAGCTAACCCTCGCCATGGTTTTCCCATTTTGGGTATTTTATGTGAAAAAAATGGTGTTCATGTGTTATATGGTGTTGTTAATTTTTCATGCTTTCTTCTTTATTATAGTTAAATATGCATTGGCAATTAGATGTTCAATGTTTGATTGGTTTAAGAGAATACCGACTCACTCCCTACCCTCTTAGTATTCTAGGTTTTTGACAATCATTTGTTGGGTATGTGTAGGATCATGATGGGCCAAAAAGTTGCAATATGATGGGTATGTGGCTAATGACCCTTTTTTAGCCAAAATTGATGAAATGAAAAGGGTTTTTCAAGGGGATTCTCAGCTGTCCACCAATATAAATTATTCTTTACTTTGAATGTAATAAGTAATTATTATTCATTTTCTATTCAAATTATGACTAAAGTCCTGATTGATAGGCTATTTCAAAAACATTTATAGCTTTCAAATGGTATCACATTCTATGCTTTGCATACTATAGGATTAAAAAAATAAAAATTGAATTTCATGAATTTTTGACCAAGTTAAGGTGGTTAGACATATGAGTTTTTTATATTTTTTAAAAGTTGTAATAAAAATTTCATAATTAATTATTTAGTTGGAAAAAAGTCATAAAAAATATGCATCACATCGGGACATGAGTCCACTACTTATATCTAAAATCTTATAAAAAAATATTATCATTTTATTGTGGTTAAGGTGGTTAGATAGACACCTACTTCTTTTTTTTTCCTTGAAATTTAAGTACTACTACATTGAAATTTTAAATTTTTATCAAATAGATTTTTTTTTAAAAAAAACCTAGCAGTTTAGAAACTACATTCAATTTTCTATAGATTCTATTGTTACATATTTTTAAAATAATATAGATAACTTATTCAAATTTTTATGTCAAGTTTCCTAAGTCTAATTTTCTAAATTTTTTGCCACTTAAGGGCCTAATTTTTCCATCATGATCCTGCACATACCCTGTTATAGAAAACCTAAATTGGTGTCTTCAACTTCAAGGACAAGTCAATCCCCTATTTATTTTATATTGTAAGGTTATCAAGAGCTATAATGATATTGGTAGTGACAATAAATCTACCAAAAATTATTACTTCCTATTCTATGTATATTTTACCAACATTTTTAAATATATATGCACTTATTAATACCATCTGGTATAATATTGCACTACACATTTCATTATTCTATTTAAAAAATAGCCACTTCACTACATACAATGATTAAATGAGTCATTAGTATATATATTGTCCACTATTATACATTCTAGGAATAATGCATAAGGACTAAATTCCCTTAATAATGTAGCATGGATTCATTTATACTATCTAGTTTATATTTTTAGAGTAAAGGAACAAATTTCCTTAACATTACCAAGCATGTATATTCAAACCATAATTTTAATAATTAATCACTATTCCTTCACTAGTTCTTTTGTAAGAGTATGTCTATCATAGATATTCACTAGTTCTTGAGATTCATAAAATATTTTTATATTACTATCTAAAATTCATTAGCAAGATATATGTACATCACTAGTTCATGAACAATGTGAAACAAGATCATACATTTCTATGCTAAATACATTAAGGTATCTTTCAAGTGTAATTAGAATGTTTATCTACAAGAAAGGTTTAAGGGCCTAGACATAGCTACAAATCAAGTCAAGGTAGATCCACATTACTATGTCCCACTTATAGGATATTAGAAGGTTGCTTATTTGGGAAGAGAAATTAATGTTATAACACTTTTCTATCTACCCATATATGTTTCCCTCTCTATATATACTTTCCTATCTCTATATTTATATATCATCTCTCTCCCTCTCTAATTATGTCCCTCTCTCCCCCTATCTTTATGCATATCTCTTTCATCTCTAAATATATTCATATATCTTATCTCTCTTTATCCCCCCCTTTCCTTATCTCCATCTCCATCCCCATTTCTACATCAATCTCTATCCATATATTCATCTATATATAAATATCCTTACTCCTTTATCTCTCTCTCTCACTCTTCCCCCTAAATCTCTCCCTCTCTCCCTATTGCAAACAAAGCATGGCTTGTTGGTAACAAAGCCTAATTATCTGAATGATTCAAATGTTTTATTTAGTTGTGGTCAAATCCATCTAAGTGGATGCATGTTTTATTTAAATCTATCAATTCCTTATTGAGACCTTTTTTGCACAAAAATATACTACTTTCTCAATAACCTACTAAACCATAGATTTTTTTAGGAGTGTAAAATGCTATGACTCTTTTGCTCAATTAGGATCTTTCACCTCAGGGAAAGAGATAGATCTCACACAAAAATCTAAGTAGTTAACTCAAATTAATACAAGTATGATGGAAATATGCCTAAATGTAATGATCTAAATGCAACAAACTGATAAAATGAATTGGTTATTGAAGTAAGTATTGAAATGCATGTTGTTTGAAAACACATTGTGATATGCAGAAAACACCTAGAAATGAATGCAAATTGCAATAGGAATGCATGAAATTAAAAGTGTGCATTTGAGATCTGGATAGAGACTGGAAATGAAATCTGAAATGTTGTTGATCCTAATTTTTTAGCCTGGTGGGACTCATTTTCTATTATGGGCCAATCAGCCTTAGTTCTGGGAAACTACTATGGACGTTGTTTCAGACAAATGGGTATCCAAAAATGCAGAAAACCAAAAATGGGCCTAGAGGTGGGAATCATTCACCACTCATGGAGAATGAGTCTAATTTTGAATTTTTGAAGATATAAGAGCGGAAATTGGAGCCTTCGGTCTACACTTTCTACTTCTCAAGATGTTTTGTTCTAAAACTATCAAATTTGAGCCTGAAAGTGACTTTTTTGTGGGTATTTTGACTTATCCAATCAAGAGATTACTTGAACAACTTTGCAATGCAATATTCAATGATTTTTAAGCCTTCAAGATGTCTAAATTTGCAAACACATAAGAAGAGAAGAAGAAATGTTGGATACATGTTAGGGCATTGGGGTTTTCCTTGGTCAAACCCCTTTTAGGTAATTAAACAAAAATGATGAAAAAGTACTTTGCAATGCAATATTCAATGATTTCTAAGCCTCCAAGATGTATAAGTTTCCAAACACACAAGAAGAGAAGAAGAAATGTTGGATGTTAGGGCATTGGGGTTTGCCTTGGTCAAACCCCTTTAAGGTAATTAATTCAAAATGATGAAAGAATGTAATGAGGCATGCAATAGTAAAGGTAACACCTTGCCATGAAGATTGATCTTGAATAGTAAAGGTAACATATTGCCATGAAGAATCTACCCTTTAATGTCTTCGGATTCTATCTTGACGACTTCCAATGATGAAACCCTAACTTTCTTGACTTGAATAGAGAACATAGATGATGAATGAATGGTGAGAGATGTTTGAATGAGTTAAGAGATGAATGGGGGATAAAATGGATGCATAAAAACTTATTTATACATAATTATGCTGTAATTACCCAATAATACAGCATCAAAGGCTGACATAAGGTCTCTTAAACTAAAAACCCGAAGGAAATTTTGAATTATTTTGAATTTTGAGCCAAGAGGGACTCATTCGCCATCAATGGAAAATAGGTCCCACTCTAGGCGTGTAAGTGGGTGTTGGGAATTAAGTTGCATTTAATGAGGTTTGTTGGGTTTACATTCAAAAATACACTTAATTAAGTCTTATGGGTGTATAAAGGGCCCAAATAAAGCATTAGAAAGGTTTATTTCATTATGACACACCTAGAAAAGCATGGAATCTTGTTACAAGACTTTACAACACTTTAAAATAGGACTTGATAAGGGATAAATAGGTGATTTTTAGTTGAATTTTAATAAGAAAGTTTTAGAAAAGTGTAGAAATGTGTTACAACACCTTTACAAGACATTAAATGCATTTGGAAAGGCCCAAGACCTAGTGTGGATGTGAAAAACACCTCACAATACTAAATCAAGACCTTATTAAGTGCAATTTATCATCAATTATTCCAATGTTAAGCAAGTTGCCTTTTTTCTATGGTACATTTACCCACAACTTTAGTGAGAGGATGAACTTGATTGAAACTCACACCAAAGTAGACATTCAAGAGATTTTTTATCATACCAATGTGGATGAAAAAGGATAACAAAGATAAAAGGAGGTGGCCAAGCCCCCATGATCAAAGATCCAAAGTCAAACTAATAGAAGCACAAAAGGACATACACAAGGTGAAATACATGAAGTGAAACAAGATACATGATCATGCAATGGAAAGAACTAGAAGAGCGAATATAAAAAGATGGATCAAGCTTCAACCATTTGTCCAGCTAGTTGTGGATCAAATCTAGGTTGTTTTTCCAAAAAGAAAATGCATACTCACTCTAGGGCGATGGAACTCTTGGTTGTCCACCATGTGAGAAACCCCATAAGGTGAAAAAAATATGCTCAAACAATATGCACTCACAAACACATAGGTGGCTATGGGGAAATTCATGCCTCAAGATGGGCTTCTTGCTCAACCATACGAAAGTTATACCTTTTGATAAAGTTAATAAGGTGCTAGAAAAATGATCTTCAGGCTCCATGAGGTAAGAAAAAATTTGTATGCTTGAAACTCATAGACATTGTAAATGTAAAATAGTGTAAGGTTTGTTCAAAGGGATTTTGCTTATTTTGTGCAAAGTCTCATCTTCGGGAACATTGTGCTAAATTCTTCCTAGAGAGGAAAAGTGCAAATGCTCTCATCTTTTTTTTAAGAGAGGACACATGCAATATCTCATCTTGTTTCCAAGAGAGGACAAGTGCAAGGTCTCATCTTGGGGAACATTACACCTAATTCTTCAAAGAGAGAAAATTGTAAGAAAAAAGAAAATCACATAATGAAATATGAGTGGTGATGTATTCCCCCACTTTAAAGTGGTTGTAAACACCAGTACTATGATTAATTTCTTTAAAGTAGAAGAAGGAGAACATGAGAGCTTACTCAGAAAGCCCTATGCCAAGTCATATGTTTTTGAGAAGCTACATCATATAAAGGGGAGTATGTAACATGTGAACCAACTTAAGGCACATCGTTCATGTCCCAAGCTTTCTCTTATATTTTCATGAAAGGTTAACAGCTAGCCAAAGGAGGCAATGACATATGACATACAAGGACATTGCTACATAGCCCCTTGCCCCCACTTAGTGCAGGACAAGGGTGAGCCAAAATGATTAATGAAATGCATGGTAGAGTGAAAATCAATATCAATTAGAGGAATTAGGTGTTCCCATAGAAGGAAGAATACAAAATTCTTGAAAATGTTAGATTTTACAATTCAAAATTGTACATTCATTAGTGGAGTGACCATAAATTCTATGATATGCACAAAATGAAGTCTTATAATAACATTTCTTTCAAGTTCGTGGAGGAAGGGTTATCAAGTGATCTTTGAGGAGTCTTGACAAGATACCCTCTTGATCAAGGGGAGAAGTATTTTCTGTTGTTGGTGGCAAAGGGATGTCATTCTTAGTACAGGATGTCATACCTACGCAAGGCTCTTTAGATTACAAGATTTTGTTATCACACTTATAGAAGGAGGGAAAATATATTGAATGGAAATCATTGGTGTCTTATGAGATGGAATTGACATTAAGCGAAGGTGTATTTATTTGTTTGATGGCTTGTAAAGGAGAACAATCAAGACCACTAGTGTCTATTAGTTCAGGATACTTTACAATTAATGTTGGCTTAGAAGAATGTTGGGTGAGAGTGTTGATGTTGATTGAAGGCTTGGCTATTTCTATCAAAGGACAATAAACAAGGTCATGAGTTATTTTTTGTGTGATACAATTGATAGGGTTGCAAATACCTTGTTCATTAGAACCATATTCTTTTCCACTATAGCCAAGTTGTTTCATAAGCTCATACCCTTTTCCATAAAGCTTTTTCATTGCTTTAGGATCGTTTGGTGATTGGTGATAAGTGTCATCAAAGGTGGTTGTGTATTGTGTTTCGTTGTCTAAATTGGTTGAAGTAGATGCTTTTGAAAGGTCATCTGAAGTTTGTGTTGAAATTATTATTTCTTATTTTTCCTTACTTCAATCTTTGTGGATGATTTTGTACTTTCCCATAAAGTCATGTTCAAAATCTAAGCAACCCCAATCATCTTCTAATAGCTTTGAAATTGTTTGAAGATGTTGGACAGGGTCCACTTGTGTGGTTGGTGTTGGACATGGTCCACTTGTTTCAAGGGATTCTTTGTGTTTTTCTCAATGTTTAAATAATTGTTTAGATGAGGGTCAGCTTCAAGTGTGTACACTTTCTTGTTGTAGATGTATTTCATTTTTTGATGAAGAGTAGAAGGCACACCATTCATTGCATGAATCCACAGTCTAGGGTGAAGCCACAATAGTGGTTTACAATTCAAGTGAGGAAGGAAAACTCACAAAAAATGTGATTTTGGGGGTTCATACGAAGCTACTAGTTTGACCAAACCTAGAAGGGGTTTGCTTAGACCAGGGTTCGAGCTAACCCATTCGAATCCTAGGTGCCAAAAAAAAAGAAAATCATTGACAAGGGGTTCGAGCGAACCCCTAGGGGTTAGTACAAACCCCCCTTATCTCTCGTCCCCCTTGAGATACAAAAAAAATCTATTTTTTTTCACTTTGAAGCTCTGTTTTGTTCCACATGTTTTGCACACATGCCCTATTCAGAATGGGGACCCTCTCTTCATGTTTCCTTGATGGGTCATTTTGTGTCATTTCCTCGTTTTGTGTGCCCCTAATTTTGGTGTCTAAAATTTTCAACAAGCCTCATAGTATCATTTCAAGTTAACCATGTTTCACCCCAAAGACTTTTTTGAGTCCCTCCACTCCCTGGCGACCTGGCCTCCAGAACTTGAACCCTTTATGGCCATTTCTAGGACTTCGTCCCTCCGTGGATATTTTGAACATCTGTTGGCCCCTGACGACCTGGCCTTCGGAACCCATCCTTTCCATGCCTATTTGAACATCTGCTAGCCCCTGGCAACCCAGCCTCTGCAACCCAGCCCCTCCATGGCCATTTCTAGGACTCCATCCTTCCTTGGCTATTTTGAACATCCACCAGCCCCTAGTGACATGGCCTCTTGAAATAGACCCTTCTTGGTTGTTTCTGGGACTCCTTCCCTCAATGTTCCTTTTAAACATTTGTCAGTCGCTGATGACCTAGCCTTAAGAAGCTGACCCCTCCGTGGAAATTTCTAGGACTCCATCCCTCTTTGGCCATTTTGAACATATGCCAGCCCCTAGTGACTAGGCCTTTGGAACCTGGCCTGTCTATGACCGTTTCTAGGACTCTATCCCTCCTTGGCCATTTTCAACTTATATTGGTGACCAGCGACCCGACCTTCAAAACCCAGTGCCTCCATGGCCATTTCTAGGACTCTGTCCCTCCTTGGCCATTTTGAACTTTCGCCAGCCCCTAGTGACTTGGCCTCTAGCACTTGACCCCTCCGTGGTTGTTTTGAACTTCTGTCAACACCTAGCAACCTGATCTTTGAGACCTAGCTCCTCAATGGCTATTTCCAAGACTCCATCCCTCCATGGCAATTTTTTTACTTCTGTCAGCCCCTGGTGAACCAGCCTTTGGGACCCGGCTCCTCCATGGCTATTTCTGGAACTCTATCCTTGGCCATTTTGACCTTCCGCCGGCCCTTGACGACCTGCCCTTTGGGACCTGACCCCTCCATGGTCGTTTTCAGAACTCTTCCCCTCCATTGTTGTTCATGACTTTCCTTTCGAGCCACTGTGTGCTCATTGTCATTTCAAAAGGGCAGTGACCGTCTGACTTTCCCCTTCCAAACTTTTGCTTTTTCCAAAATGAGTTCAATCTTAAAGAATTTTTTCTTAGTGCTCATTCTTCCCCTTTCCCCATGCACTATAATTGAAAAAAAATAGTTTTGCTAAGTTTTGTGACATCCAGAAAGTTCCCTTTTGATTTCCTGTCCCATGTTCACTAGTCATCCCCTCGGGCCCGTACTAATGTTTATGGTCCAAATGAGCTCCAAATATGAATATTATGATCTTTTGATGATGCATGGATGGATCTAACAAGGATTTTACAATATTTGACTAACATTTGTCTTGATTTGTGTATGAAAGCACCTATTGTACTTCATTTATGCAGGATTCAAGGAGCCTAGTTCGGGTCCGTCAGGAGACCCATTGAGAAAGCTAAACAAGGAAAAGTGCATCACTCATGTCACCATTCATTTTATGCCCACCTTTCCTCATAGCACCCATTAATAGAGCTAGCATTACAAGTGAGCCTATTTCAAAGGAGTCAGTGACAAAATGCAATGGGGTGACTTTGAAGAAGGCATGAGGGAGTTGTCCTACTTTTCACTAGATGATGATGACCTAACACCTGAATTATGGGCAACCAATCCATTGATGCCAGTCGTCAGTAGGCTCGTTTGATCCAATAAAGAACACTACAAATACATTAAGTAATAAAGTAGCTTTGAGGCAATTTTAGCTATAGTAAAAGGGAAATTAGCTAAATGACAAAATTTCTACAACACCTAGGCACTAGATGATAATATAGGGAAAGGAAAAAATTGCATTTTAAAATTACTAGATAATGGGGGGTAGGTGAAACCCTAATGTAATCAAATTTGGGCCACACAATGTAATTCAATCTTGGCCATTCATTTGGACTTTGGAAAACTATAAATAGGGGCTTGCCCCTCATTTGTAAAAGGTTAGAGAGCTATTGTAAAAAGCATTTGCAGCAATAGAAGACAACATTGCATGATTTTATGGATGTTCTATTTGAGTTTGCTCATCTTGCACGTATGGTTCTACTTCCATAGTAGTTTTAGTTGTAGATTCTTGAATGGAAGTGATAATGGAAATTTTTGTTATGGTATTTGATGAAATTTTAGCACTTGTTGATGACAAACTATTGTGTAAAGTTATCCTGGGCTTCTTGATTTCAATATTGCAAATTAGTTCAATCACATGTGCATGATGTGCATGTGCAATCTGAAAATCTACAGTCCTTAGAAGATTACACTAGTTTTGTTTAACTTTAGGTTCCTCTTGGTGAAGCAATACCTAGTTTAGGGAGTTTGTCTATTGTAGTAGCCACCATTGTTACTATTCATTTGTAGCTTAGGATTAGAACAACTTTCTTAACTATTCAACTTTTGCTATTTCTTTTAGTCCTTGGTTAGAAGAGGATCCAAAGCATCACCATAAAGCTAAATCAAATGAACTTGATGAGTTTTAGCTTGTTGTTCTGAGTGGGTAACCATTATTCATTCACTTCCAATACTTTCAACTCCATTTACAGATCAAATTTCCCCACTTTGTAACTCATCCGTAAGTCCACCTTGTGGTTCCAACAAATCACATAAATCAACTAAGATATTCCAAGCACTATCAAGAACTAACATTAGAGATCCTGGGACAGTGTTCTGCAATCTGATTATGGAAGATTATCTTTCAAGAGAGGTAATGCACCTATGCACTGCCTGTGTTGAGAAGTGCATAAAAACACATCAAAAGAATTGGCACTAGAAGGTGGCCATGACATGTTGAGGCTAGAAAGTTGAAAGTTGGAAGTTGAAAAGAACACTTTCAAGAAGAAATAAGAGATAAGAAGATCTCATCACATGCTAAAACTTAAAATCATTAAATTCTAAAGGCAAGCAAAAGCTAAGTCAAAATGGAGCAGCATGCACAAATTACCATCACTTAGTTGCATGCAAATTTGAACAAGAGACTGAGGAAACTGTTGCAGCAATTTATGCTGGCGGATAGATGTCAGATCCATGGCACATGTAGACATAATGAATTGGGATGTTTTCCATTCCTGAGCAAGATTGAAAGAGTCTTGCATGGAGAAACTCCCTTCTTGGAAATATACCAGACCTTGGCTCCCAAAGATCTGGAAGAGGAGTTGACAACCATGGTAGCTAAGCCATTCAAGGAGCTAGTCCAAGAATGTTTGGGAAAAAAATACAGACCAAAATTGGAGGAAATATTGATGTCTAGTTGGTGCAGATTTTACAATGCACCCCACTCTGAATTCACTTGCTCATCATGCACAAACATCATTCCACAAGGAAAGGGTTGTTTGAACAAGTTTGAGTAACCAATTATCGAGGAGGATGAGTCATTCCATGAGGCCAAAGAGTTGTCAACATATGGAGGACAACACATTAAAAATGAACCAATAAATTTGACACGAGATGGAATTGGGGCAGCAAACACAAAAGCTGGAAATCAGTAGGAAGGAGCTGATTCCCTCGAGATGGAAAATGGTCTTGATGAAAACTCAGCTAGAAAGGAATTTGAAGACCCTTTATCCATAAAAAAAATCAAACCTCCACTCAAGAAGAAGAAGCGTTAGTAGTTGAGGATGGATTGGAAAAGTTTGGAACATCACATGCTGGGACAACCAACAAAGATGCTAAAGAACATGAAGAAGAAAAGGTTGACAACCTTGGAGCAACAGAAAAAGATGATGAAGGTATAAGTGAAATTAGATTAGAAGATCTCTCCTTTCTCAATGAAAGTGATCGAGAATCTAAAAATGAAAGTTTGGAGGAGTGGGAACAACCACTTGCCATGGCTATCTACCATCAAGATTCTTTTTCAAGTGATGATGAGGACCTAGTAGCAGAAAGATATGATTAGCTCGTCTGTAGATTAGCAAAGGATTAGTCGTAGCTGAAATACCAAGTGGATTTGGAGGTTCTACTACTATTGAATTGGTGCAAACTTTATGATTCATCACACTTTTAGTTTGCATGCAAGCTATGCAAAGAGGCTATTGAACGATTTAGAGGAAAAGTGGAGTAGCCAAGTGCCTGATCTACTCTACTTCCTATCCATATTGAAGAAGAAAACCAAAAGCATGAATCAAGTGATGTCTCAGGTGAAGGTGGACCCCAAGAGGATGTTGGGGCACCAATAGAAGAAGGACAACAACACAGTCTCAAGCCTCTAAGTGATGAAGTAGATCAAGCGGGAATGCTATCCACCAATCATCAAGAAGTTCTTCCCCTTGAAGAGATGTTGTGCACCATGGATGATAGGATTTTTGGCATGTCTTTGGAGGGAAATTACATAGAGGATTTTGGTCCCCTTAATGAGGTTCCATCATTTGATGACTTCTTTTCATTAGGGGCTATATTGTGGAGGTACACCAACACTGAAGAAGAATACATTCTAGAAGACGGTAGTGATGAAAGAATACCACTTGCCCCTCCCATTAGCAAAATACTAGAGCCTCTAGAGTGGGAGAGGGGTTCCTTCTCTATCTATAGTGATGGTGACCAAGAAGAAATGACTAAATGCCATAAGGAAATGTGTGGACAAAAAAGAGAAGAAGACAAAGGCGAACATGTTGAGACAACTCCTAGTAGAGATGAAGCACCCGACCAACTACCAAATGCAACTTGGAGTCCTTCCACCATGATCATTGTTGATCCTTCTTCATATTTAGATGGTTGCAATAGGAGAAATGCATTCATTTCATCATTCCATGGAATTGAACATCATAAAAATGGGGTTGATACTTGGGGAAGGAGATGAGACAACATGCTGCTCCTTAAGGATAACAACCAAGTGTATCCCAAGTTTTTAGATGATAAATTTCAAGAAGTATTTCTTTTTGAAGAACTACTAACTAGGGTTGCAGGTCCCCTTGGTAGATTAGAAGAGATGTTTGCTGCCTTATCCTCCCAGCCTTATGCAAGCCCAAGGTTAGAAATGTTGCACCCTCCACTGCACCCACTCAAGGCTACTAATGCAGGGATAGACAATGTAGTGCTCATTCTCGATTACCAAATTATGCCACCTTTGCATGATGATGTCCAGGTTCTATTATTATTTAATCCTATGAATACTTATAGTTGCATGTTTCATTTTGAATATGGGAGTGAGGGGAGGAAAACATGCTTATGGACCAACCATGGGTTTGACGAACCTCCTCAACTATTGATTTTTTGAGATTATGTGATTAAGTTTGAATGTTGCAATGTTGAACTTCCTTTTTCTGAATATAAGTATAACTTTGCATGGTTAAGAACTACAGAAATTTCCCATTTTCTTGTGCATGCATGACAAAATCCAATGAACATTAATGTAAACTCACCCTGCTTGAACATAGTGCTTTGTAAATATCTTTGTACATAACCGTTTTGAGTAGTATAGGTTTTCTGTAAATACTCTTCTTTCCTGCTTTCCTTAGGTTAGTTGGTTTGATGTAGGTTGCTTGCTTTGGATTTATTTTCTTGATGTTTTCTTTTGCTTTCCTTCTTTGGTTGGTTTTGGTGTTTGATTTTCTTTCGCTTTGCTTCCATTTTGTTGTTGCTTTGCTCAAGGTCCCTCTACTCTTGGCTAGGAACATCTATGCACACAAAAACCATACTTATCACCTAGGGTTGTTCTATGTATTTATTTGTTAAACTCTAATCAAGTTTTTAGAGTGGATGGTGAGGATCTTTTGTTAGTGTTGAGTGATCTGGGTGATTGATTCAAAGAGGATAAGTTATTGGTTGGTCTAATTCTAATGCATTATGGAATCTTATAGCTCTTACACATCTTAAGAATTTGATGGTCACTATAGGGCCTTTTGTGAAGTCTATTTAAGTGAAAAATCTAAAATTTTGTTCCAGCACCACTGTGATTCACAACCCTGAGCACGAGCTTCAATGGTTGCAAGTTGAAATAAAAGAGCTAAAAGGAGAAAAGACAGAAGGAAAGAAAACATTGAAAATTAAAAGAAAGAGAAAATTCAACTTCTAAGGGGTATCTAAGCAACTCTACTAGAGCTATGGATGCTTGGTTGTCTATAAAGCAATGTTCAAGAGAATCACGACAACCTCATTGGGGCTATGGACGCCTGAATCGCAGTGAGGCAATGTCCCAGATGCTTTTTGAGGTAGAATAAATTACATACTTTAACTTGACAGAGCTTGGGTTCCTATAGCAAATGAAGGATGGGAATTAACACAATTGCACACACTTGGATTTTCAGTATACTAAAGGTTGGGTTGGCTAGTGGTTTTGATCCTTTCATTGAGTGTCTGGTTTGATTGCACTAGCTTGAAGGTCACAACCAGAGATTTTAGGTTCGTGATTCTAGTTTGTCATCAAAATTCTCTAGAACATTTTCCTAGTCAATCACCATTTCTTGCACATGTTTTGCACACACACCCCGTTCAGAATGGGGACCCTCTCTTCCTGTTGCCTTGATGGGTCATTTTGTGAAGTTTGCCTCATTTTGCGTGCCCCCAATTTTGGTGTCTAAAATGGTTAATGAGCCTCATAGTATCATTTCAATTCGACCATGTTTCACCCCACAAATTTTTTTCAGTCCTTTAGGTCCTCCTGTTCCGCCCTACCTAATTTCCTTGGTTGAATTTCCCTACTCACTCGATTCACTTTTTTCTTTATTTTTGACTTCAGGGAAAAGTTTCCTATAGATTTGGGATGTTTTAGTGGTGCTTAAGTAAACTTCCAAGGTTTCATTAAGTTTTGAGAAGTTGCAAAATTTTAGTATGGGACCTGGCCCCTCCATGGTTGTTTCCTGGACTTCGTACCTCCTTGGCCATTTTGAACATCCGCCGACCACCAATGACCCAGCCTCTACAACCCAGCCCCTCTATGGTTGTTTCTGGAACTTCATCCCTCCGTAGCCATTTGAACATCTACTGGCCCGTGGCAACATGGCCACTAGAACTCAACCCCTCTATGACCGTTTCCAGGACTCCATCCCTCCTTGGTCATTTTGAACATCCAATAGCCCCTAACAACCCAGCCTGTAGAGCCCAGCCCCTTTGCGGCCATTTCAAGGAATTTGTCCCTCTATGGTTGTTTTGAACATCCATCAGCTGCC
Source organism: Sequoia sempervirens (assembly GCA_007258455.2). NCBI lineage: Eukaryota > Viridiplantae > Streptophyta > Pinopsida > Cupressales > Cupressaceae > Sequoia > Sequoia sempervirens. Next base: position 15,076 of record VDFB02261697.1, on the reverse strand, counting down.
ATCAACCCAGTGTCCAAAACTTGGTCCCTCCATGGCCGTTTATGGGACTCTATCCCTCCGTGGCAATTTTGGACATCCGTGGGCCCTTGGTGAGCCAACCTCTAGAACTAGGCCCCTTCATGGCCATTTGTAGGACTTTGTCCCTCCTTGGTTGTTTTGAACATCTGCCAGGCCACAATGATCTGGCCTCTGGAACCCATCCCCTCTATGGTCATTTTCAGGACTCTATCCCTCCTTGGCCATTTTGAACTTTTTTCTGCCCCTGACGACCTAGTGTTTAGAACCCAACCCTTCTATGGCCATTTTTGAGACTCTATCTCTCCAGGGCTATTTTGAACTTTCGTTGGCCCCCCTGTGGCCGTTTCTGTCTACTCGGACCTGATGACCTGGCCTCTGGGACTCGACCCCTCCATGGCCATTTCTAGGACTTTGTCCCTCTGTGGTCATTTTGAACTTTTGCTGGCCCCCGATGACCCAGCCTTTGGGACCTAGCCCCTCCATGGTAGTTTTCAACTTCCATCGGGCCTCGATGACCCGACCTCCGGGACCCATCCCCTTCATGGCTATTTCCTTGACTTCATCCCTCCATGGCCATTTTGAACTTCCTCTAGCCCACGACGACTTGGCCTTCAAGACCCAATTCCTTTGTTGCCATTTCCTAGACTTCGTCGCTCCATGAATGTTTTGAACTTCCACTGGCACCGAGTGACCTGGCCTCTAGGACCTGAATCCTTCATAGCCATTTTTGGGACTCCATCCCTCCTTGGCCATTTTGATCTTCTGCTAGCCCCTAGTGGCCTGCCTTCTGGTACTCAGCCCCTTTGTGGCTATTTCTGGAACTCGGCCCCTCCGTGGCCATTTCTGGGACTTTCCTTTTGAGCTACTATATGCTCATTGTTGTTTCAGAAGGGCAGTGACCCTCTTGCTTTCCCCTTCCAAATTTTTGCTTTTTGCAAAATGAGTTCAATCTTGAGGAAGTTTTTATTGGCCCTCTTTCTTCTCCTTTTTCCATGTGCTATAATTGAAAGATATTGGTTTTGCCATGTTTTGTGAGGTTTAGGAACTTCCCTTCCTATTTGCTATCCCCCATTCATAGCCCACCCTCTTGGGCCCACATTAATGTTTATGGTCCAAACCAACCCCAAATATGAATATTTTGATTATTTGATGATGCATGGGTGGATCTAACAAGGAGTTTGCAGGATTTGACTAATGTTTTTTCTTGATTTGTGTATAAAATCACTTATGGTGCTTCATGTATGCAGGATTCAAGGAACCTACTTTGGGTCCGTCAGGAGACCCATTTAAAAAGTTGAGCAAGGAAAAGTGCATCACTCCTATCACCATTCATTTTATGCCCACCTTTCCTCATAGCACCCATCAACAGAGCTAGCATTAGAAGCAATCCTATGTGAAAGGAGTCAGTGAAAAAATGCAAGGGGGTGGCCTTGAAGAAGGCATGAGGGAGTTGTCCTACTTTTCATTAGATGATGATGACCTATCCCCTAAATTAGGGGGAACCAATCCATTGATGCCAGTTGCTGGTATGCCCACTTAATCCAATAAAGAACACTACAAACACATCAAGTAAGAAGGTAGCTTTTACAAAATTTTAGCTACAGTAAAAGGGAAATTAACTAAATGAAAAAATTGCTACGACATCTAGGCACTAGATGAAAAAATAGGGAAAGGACAAAATTGTATTTTAAAATTATTGGATAATGGGGGGTAGGTGAAACCCTAATGTAACCAAATTTGGGCCACACAATGTAATTCAATCCTGGCCATTCATTTGGGCTTTGGAAAACTATAAATAGGGGCTTGCCCCTCATTTGTAAAAGGTTGGAGAGTTGTTGTAAAAGAATTTGTAGCAATAAAAGACAACATTGCATGATTTTATGGATGTTCTTTTTGAGTTTTCTCATCATGCATGCATGGTTCTACCTTCATAGTAGTTTTAGTTGTAGATTCTTGAATGTAAGTGATAATGGAAATTGTTGTTATGGTATTTGATGAACTTTCAGCCCATACTTTTAGGACTTGTTGATGACAAACTATTGTGTAAAGTTAGCCTAGGTTTCATGATTTCAATGATGCAACTTAGTTCAATGGCATGTGCAATATGAAAATCTAGAGTTATTAGAATATTGCACTAGTTTTGTGTAACTATAGGTTCCTCTTGGCCAAGCAAAACCTAGTTTAGGGAGTTTGTCTACTATAGGGGCCAGCATTGTTACTATTCATTTGTAGCTTAGGATCATAATAGCTTTCCTAACCCTTCTCCTTTTGGTATTTCTTTTAGTCCTTGGTTACAATAGGATCCAAAGCATCACTAGGAAGCTAAATTAGATGAACTTGATGAGTTTCAACTTGTTTTTTTGAGTGGACAGCCACTGTTCATTCACTTCCAACACTTTGAACTCCATTTTCAAATTCAATTTCCCCAATTTGTAACTCATCCATAATTTCACCTTGTGATTCCAGCAAATCACATAAATCAACTGAGATATTCCAAGAACTATCAAGACCTAACATTAGAGACCTTTGGATAGTGTTCTGCAATATGATTGTGGAAGATTGTCTTTCAAGAGAGGTAGTACACCTATGCACTACTTGTGTTTAGAAGTGCATAAAAAAAATAACAACACATTTGAACATGAAAATTATGGAGACTTCATATACCCAACTAGAATTAGGTAGTCCTTAGAATGAGCTATCCAACAAATATAATTTTGATATGTTTTGGTTTTATTATGTATTTGTTTTTTTAGTTTTATTAAATATGGTTTTTTCATCAAAAATGAAGGTCTCTATTTTGCACATGGAAAAATAGAATATTATGAAAAAAAAATTGAAAAATATGATTGCACCAGATATTGACGTCCTTGATCCAACAAAAAAAAATTGAATTTTGATATATACAAAAACAGTTACACATTATACAGTCGCGCTATGTCTGAATTGTAATTGGTTTGACTTTGAAACTTTATTAAAGAAAAATATTCAATAAAAAATTATCTAACCAAGTGGAAGCACTAGATATTGGAGTTACAAATCTAAATTCAAAAGAATTAGAATTTTATCCTTGATGGAAAAAAATTTATGCATTATATGGTGTGCGTCACTTTTTAAAAATGTTGTTTTCTGAAAAAAAAAGTTTTCGTGGGAGATGTAAAAAGAAGTGCAATCTGATTCCAAAATTTTTGAAAACAATATTTTTAGAATCTATAGAAGAAATTTGATGAGAATCTAGTTTGCATCATCTGCAAATTCCTCATGGTTTAGCCACTATAGGTGCCTGAATGTGAAGATTTAGTTAAAAATAACAATTTCAGTGTTCGTTTTGGCCAAAAATTGTAAACCACTATTGTGGGATCACCCTCTAACTAAGAGAAAGTTATATGCGAGATCATTAAGCATAACATGGATTAGTGTTTCCAATTTGGCCACTCCAATAGTAATAGGTAACGTGATCACACGAGGTGGTTGTTTACTTATATTGTCAAATCCCCTGATGGATAAAGGATCGGGTCGAATGCTTGATTTATTAATACCAAGTCTATCAAGAAGGTTCACTCCCCATAAATTAAGAGCGGAACTAGTAGCTACAAGATTTCTCTTAATCCCTTTTCATTTATATTGAGTGATAATCACAAAAGCTTCATTTTGCTTTTTCAGTTCCAAAGGAGGAAACTCACTTTGGTGGAAAACAATGCAAATATTTATGGATTGAATCATGATTGCAATATCATTTGGTTGCGTATTAAAAGGGACAAAAACTTGTTGCAAGGATGACTCGATCATGTTGTGATAGTGAGGGGAGGCTTAGATAAGGTCCCATAATGAGATTTTAGCAGGAGTATTCTTTATTTGTTCAACAAGATTGTACTCCTTTCCACTAGGAAGACCTCGGAAGATAGGTTTAGATGGGATAGGATGAGGTAAAGGTAAGGGGCTGTTGGGGTTGGTTGCAATGGTTGTGGATTATATTGAGTGTTATATGTATGAGCAACAATATTATTACTTAGTTGTTGTGATACATTATTCTTAGGTGGGTAGAGGATGAGTTCGGGTTTGTTTTGAGTTGGAGGTTTATGTGAAGGGGGATAAAGGATGAGTTGAGGTTGAATAATTTTAAATCCCTTACCAAGTGAGAGTCTATAGAATTATGGTGATTCTTGTCTTGCATCATGATATCCTTCCTAGGAGGAGGGTTTTGATGAGAACTACAAACCAAATTTTCTTGGCATTCTAAGGTTGGTTCTTCTAAAAGGACTTCATTGCAAGTAAGAGAATGATTAATGGTTGAATTGTATTTCCCAAGAAGGGTTTTGGTTGGTGAAGGGGGATAACTAATATTTTGATGACCTTCATGGAATAGGTTTTCTAACATCAAAGTATCATCTTCACAACAATGAGAGATACTAGGAGAAGAAGAAATTGTAGTGTCATGATTACCTATGGTTGTATTTTTTGGTAATGAATGTATTATCTAGAAAAAGTGGTAAAAGGAGAGACACAACTTGGATTCTCAAAGTTCTCATTGATTGTTTCTTCTAACACTGAAATACCTTCCTCTCAATAGTTGAGATATTAGGGGAAGAACAAATATAATCATTAGGAATGTCCAAGGTTGTATTCTCTTACACTAAAACACTCTTAGAGGGATAAGATAGGGAGTGTTTCCTAATATGTTTAGTGATGTAAGATACTAGAATTGTGTGAACAAGAATGAAAAACACTTGTGACCATTTCATGCAATATTTCAGCAATATAAACAATGTATCTAAAAAAACGCAAAACATTATTATCCTATTTATACAAAATTTGAAGAATGTACACAATGTATATGCAAGAATAAAAGACACTTTTATCAAAATTGTGCAAAGTTTTATGAATAAAAATATTGTGTAAGAAAAAGTGAAAAGTACTTTTAGCCATGTGATGAAAATTTTTAGAAAGGTGAACATTTTCATATCTAAGGATGGTAAGAATTGAAGTGACTTGAAGAATGAGTAGTCTAAAATGATGTTTTTGAGCTTAATGCATAAAAAAATTATTCCCAAAACTTTCCAAACTTATACTATATGATACTAGGAGGATTAGGAAGCATAGAAATGTGGTTTCCAATGTTGTAATAGACAATCAAAAATCTAGATAGGGATTGATTCGCCTAGCATGGTGAATGAGTCCCAGTAAGGGTTTTTTGTAAAATTTTCAGAAAATTTCAATTGATTTTGATGCTTTTGATGTTTTTATGATGCAGACCTAAAATTTAGATGCAAAATTTTAGAAAATTTTAAAGAAATTATATGCAAAAATGCAAACTAAATGAGCTTTTCACTAATGCAAGTTTTTGAAACCGTAGAATGCAAAATAATGCAAAATCTAATGTGTGCAAGTTATTTATAGGATGGCAATGGAATCCTAATCAGAAAACAAAGTTTTCTAAAATTAGGTTCACTAAAATGAACCATATATTTTTTAGGAGTGTGAAATGCTATGACTCTTTTGCTCAATTTGGATCTTTCACCTAAACGAAAGAGATAGATCTCACACCAAAATCTAGGCAATTACCTCAAATTTATGCACGTATGATGGAAATATGCATAAATTTAATGATATAAATGCAAAAACCTAATAAAATGAATTGGTTATTGATGTAAAACTATTGAAATGCATGTTGTTTGAAAACACATTGTGATATGCAGGAAAACCTAGAAATGAATGCAAATTGCGGCAAAAATGCATGAAACTAAAAGTGTGCACCAGAGATCTTGATGGAAGGTATAAATGACATTTGAAATGTTGTTTATCCTAAATTTTAGGACTGGTGGGACTCACTCACTATTCTAGGTGAATTAGTCCCAATTCTAGGAAACTATTCCAAAGCCCATTTCAAACAAATGGGTATCCAGAAATGTAGAAAACCAAAAATAGGCCTAGAGGTGGGACTCATTCACCATTCATGGTGAATTATTCTACTTTTTAATTTCTAAAAATTTGAGAGTGGAAACAGGGGCCTTTAGCCTGCACTTTCTGCTTCTCCAAATGTTCAGTTTTGAAACTGTCAACTTCGGGCTTGAAAGTGACTTTTTGTAGGTATTTTGACTTATCCAATGAAGAGATGACTTGAAAAACTTTGAAATACAATATTCAATGATTTCTAAGCCTCCAAGATGTCTAAATCTGCAAGCATAGAAGAAGAGAAGAAGAAATGTTGGATGTTAGGGCATTGAGGTTTTCCTTGGTCAAAGTCCTTTTAGGTACTTAAACCAAAATGATGAAAGAATGTAATGAAGCATGCTATAATGAAGGTAATACCTTTCCATGAAGACTGATATTGAATTTCTATAGAAAAACATGAAGAATCTACCCTTGAATGTCTTAGGAGGCTATCTTGATGACTTACAATGATGAAACCCTACTTGCTTGACTTGAATAGAGAAGATAGATGATGAATGAATGGTGAGAGATGTTTGAATGAGTTAAGAGATGAATGAGGGTTAAAATGGATGGAAAAATACTTATTTATACACATTTATTCCCTACTTACCTAGTATTACAACATCGCAGGCTAATATAAGGTCTTTTTGACTAAAAACCCAAAGGAAATTTTGAATTATTTTGAATTTTGAGCCAAGAGGGACTCATTTGTGACCCATGGTGAATGGGTTCCACTCAAGGCATGTGAGTGGGTGTTGGGAATTAAGTTATAGTTAATGAGGTTTGTCAGGTTTACATTCAAAAATACACTTAATTAAGTTTTATGAGTGTATAAAGGAGCCAAATAAAGGATAAGAAAGGTGTATTTCATGATGTCAAGCCTAGAAAAGTGTGAAATCTTGTTACAAGACTTTACAACACTTTAAAATAGAACTTTATAAGCGATAAAAAGGCTATTTTTAGATGAATTATAATAAGAAGAGTCTAGAAAAGTGTAGAAATGTGTTACAACATTTCACAACACCCTCACAAGACATCATTAAATGCATTTGAAAGGGCCCAAGAACTAGTGTGGATGTGAAAAAAACATCACAACACTAAATCAAGACCATATTACGTCCAATTTATCATCAATTACTCCCATTTCAAGCAAGTTTCCTTTTTTTTATGATAAACCTACCAATTGACCTCTTAAAATTGCATAAATGTGTGAAAGAATAGACAAATATTTTCCCTAATTGACCTTCCCCATTACTTCGATGTACCCATTGCACACAAAGGAGTGATTGATAGTTTGATACCAAAGTGCGACTATATTTACACTCAAGTTAAATTGTGCTTCTAATCATTTCCTTTTTGTGTAAGATTAATCATCTTGATTACATTGACATTAATTTTTATAATTGGAATTATAGGTTGAGAAAAATGTTTGAATTTCAAAAGTTATTAGACTATGCCATTTGTTATTAATCATGGGCATGACAATTCTCTAAGGATTTTTTATGCAATGATGTGTAAGGAATACATATTTTTTTTTGGATTAGGGTATTATAATTTATCATGGGAATTTCAAGGTTGGTTTTGGGTAGTATTGGCTCATAATTAAATTAAATTTCCTTTAGTAGTTTGATGTACTATTTATTTCTATTTATTGGATGCTTGAAATGGACTTTATTTAGTGCATATTTTAGGTATTTGTATGTTGTCAATATTAATCTATCTTATGTGTTAGGATCCTTTCTTAGAGTATATTGAAACCAATATTATATTTACTTATTTTTGATTCAATGTTTAGGTTATTCATTTTTATCTAATACAAATCATCATTTTAAATAGTTTTATAGTGGTATTTGCCTCTTGTAACCTAAATTCACAGGTTAGGTGAGTTTTTGTGTTGATTCCATCATAACAAGTTACCTCCACTGACTAGAACATTTTCCTTGATGATACTCTCTCTTCAACCCGAGGGAATGTTAATGATTTCTATCATACTTGCACAATGAGTTGAATGTCAACATATTTATTCCTATGTATATTTCAACAATACTTAATAGATTCAAATTATCTATCTAATTGTCTTCATTTAAACAATCAATACAATAATCTAGTGATTAAGGTAGGCTAATTAAATGGGATGTGACCAAAAGATCTATACTTTGTTTTTTGGGTGCTCTTGGCCACTTAAATATTGAAAAATGTATACATGGTGAATATACCACAATGATAATTTTTTGGAGGTTAATGGTTTACATTATGAATATGTCACATCAATGAATTACTAATAGTGAATTGTTGCTGGTGAATTGCTACTAGTAAGTTGCTAGCGGTGAATTTTTGGTGATGAATTTTCTTAGAGATGAAATATTCATGTCCCTTGAAATCTTGTAAATGCTTTTGATAAAGGAAAAAATGGGTTTTACAGAGACCCAAAACCACAAAGTTTACAATATAAAATAGGAAATGACAAAAATGTCCAATGAATTAAATAGGCTGCAATAAAAGAAAAATATTGAATAAATAGCAGCCAACCAAAAAAATTCAAGAAGGACAATCAAAGAGCTAGCTAAAACGTAGACCAAAAAACTGCAACAACTAATCCAAAGTCTTCAGAATAGTCTTAGTCTCGGCCTCCAAATCCTACATATCCTGAACACCCTTCTTGAAAGTTTGAATCATATGTGGCATGGGGGGTGCCTTCTTTTTTATATTAGCCCTGGTTCTCTTCGAAAACCCAATGTCCTCTTCCTATTTTCTTATATTTCACCTCTTCCAAATCAACAACCAAGGACCCCTGTTGAGCTTTATCCGGTTTTTCAGTCATTGCATTGATAATGATAGCATTATGTCTTGCCATTCTATTATTCTGTTCAATAATTATCTTCACAATATTTTTTTATTTTTTCCAAGTCAATTTCAATCCTTTTGTCCTTACCTGCATTGTCTTGGGTCTCTTTACTAGCAATGTTCTCATTATGCTCTTCATCCTTCTTGCATAATGTAGAAACCTTAGCTCTCACTTCTTCCAATTTACTCTGGAGGGCCCAATTTTTTATTTTTAGGTCATTAATTTCATGAAAGACCATTTTAACATTCTGAAATGGTCCACAACATTATTTTGAGCTATGCCCAAAAAATTAGCAAAGGTTCCCTATCAAGATTGAAGCAACTTTTAGCAGGGTCATAGGCTCCAAGGGACACAGTTCTAACATCTTTGTCCATCGACGAGATAGTAGAGGAAGAATTATTATTTGTGCCAGAGTCCTTAGAATTAGGAGAATCTTCGAAATATGAAACAAGGTTTTTGATAGGGAAATTCTTTCCAGTGCCTTTGGCTTTGGCAGTAGAGCTTCCAGGCTCAGAAGTAGGGTAGATTTTAATAGACTGGGGATTATGGATTTGTATTTTCTTTCCAGTCTAGACAGAGGGTAGATCCAAGACCATCCTTAGTAGACTCAAATTAGGTTTATTCCCTGAACAACTAGGTTCAATGCCATCTTCTCAGATGTCAAAGAGGCATCTAGGTTAGTAGGGGCCGACATATTTTGGAAATGTTCAAAAATTAACCTTATCAGACAAGTATGTAATATAGGATATCTTTTAGGGTTTTTCTTATGGTCTTCCAGACTCTTTCTTAAGGAACAAAGTAAGTAGTAGGGGAGAGAAACCCTAACCTTATAGTGAAAATGATTGAGCAAGGAAAAATGATAGCTGCAGACCCTAGTGAACTGACCATCCAGGGTGATATACTCCATAATGTCGTGAAGAACTTTTCTCCAGAGACTTTAATTGTGCCAGCCTCGAAGTAACTATTGGAAACTTTCACAAGTTTCAATTTTTCCTTGTCTTTCTTTGGAAATCTGACCACCGTTTCATCAGAGAAATTCTTGTGCCAGAAAAATTTGTATCCTTTAGTGGACATACCAATCACTTCAGCAATGAGATTTTCATCAATCTTCACTTTCCTACCAAAAAGGGTTATTTCCCCATTGTCCCAATTCTTCTCATAAAGCTCTGTAGCTTCCTGATTAGACCCATGGATTTTCTCCAAAAAAGGGAGTAAACCACCACTTTTAAATTTGTTCCATGCTTTAGTGCTTCTTGTGTGCATCTCAAAGCTATCTGGCTCAACTCTTTTTCTATCTCCTCCCATTTTAGCAAGCACAGTAATGCAGAAAGAGACAAAATCTTGGTTCGAAATGGTCCTGCCAAACTTGTGAGCCCTCAAAGAAGGCTTACAAGCTAATTAGCTCAGCCCCATGTAATCTAATGATAGTGATGTAGCTACCCCATTCTATCATCATTATTGAGGTGACACAAATCTTTCCCATGTGACACATCATAGTTCAATAAGGCTCGGACATTAACACATAAATCACTGATATTCAACCATGTGTGTTGTCATTTACTTTTAACCCCTTTGTTCATAAAAATGTCTGCCACAACATTGGCTTCTCTATAGGCATGGGATATCTTTATATTATAAAACTTAGCTAAGGTCAAAATAGCATCTTCAATCCAATACTTTATGGTCCATGAGGGGGGGGACCTACCTAGAATACATTCAATAATATTTTTTGAGTCCCCTTCAAGCCAAAGGCTTTTAAAATTTAGACTATGAGCCAAATTTATTACATGAAAATCTCTGACTTCCTCAGCTAAGTGATTGGTTTGTGAACCAAGGAGGGTAGCAATCACACCTAGAAAATTGCCAAAAGAATCCCTTATAACTTCATCACATCCCACCACCCAAAGATTGCCTTTAGCCACCCTATCAAAGTTGGCTTTTATCCAACCATTAGGCAGAAAATTCTAGCAGACACCCTCACTATCCTTAGCATATTTAGGAGCATAGGAAATATCATAGCTAATTTTCCATTCCTTAGTGATTGTTAGATCATAGGAGGAACAAGCCACTTTCTCGAGATTACAATCCTTCTAGGGGATTGCATTGAAATTTTCTTTCATTAATCTAATTATTTGATCAAACATTATGACCTCGAAAGATTCCTTATCTCTATAAATTCTATTGTTTTGTTCTTTCCATAGACCCCAAGCAACATGAGCGAAGGAAAAATCCCATAGCTTCCAAAGTGTTGGGTTTTAACTAGGAGCTTTCCATTCAATAAAGAAGTCTTCAATTGACGAGGGGAACACCCAAGATAATTTCAAGTAACAAATATTTTTTTCCCAAATCAAGGCAGCAAATGGACAATGAAGAAACAAATGAAAAAATGACTTTGCTTTCATCTTGTAGAGATAACATCTATTGGGTATTTGAAAACCACACTTGCAAGGATTATCAATCATGAGCACTTTGTTTTGAAGTAGGATCCAGAAGAAGATGTTGACTTTAGGTACCAAGTGTTTGATCCATTCATTTGACCAGAAAGGGGGGGGCCCTGGGCAGAAGACAACCTCGAAAAATTTGACGAAATAGAGTAGTTTCCTGAAGGTTCATCTTTCCAAACAGATCTACTCTTCTGTCTGATCATGGAAAATTCTGACAGCCAAGAGGGAGGATTGAACAGGAGCAAGAACCTGACTAACAAGACATTGATCCACCCATTTTGTATTCTCCCAATAATCTTTAACATACAACCCAAAGAGAGCTTTACAAATCTTAGCCCACCCGCGAAAAGGTTCAATTTACCCTAGGTCAAAAGACCTCCATGTTTGGCACAATTGTAACAATAACTTCTTGTCATTGTTCCTTCATAATAGGAATCTATTGGTGAGCATAAGCCTATGTTGTCTCAAGATGTGGCTTCACTCAATCATGACCAATAATAACCTTTCATAAATCCTTAAGAAACATTATGTATAGAATGCTTAAATCTTCCATGGTGAGAATTTGAATTATATATGAAAGAAAAAACCCCACTAAGCAATATGTATTCAACATGTCGTGATTTTCATGTAGTTTTGTAGAAAGCTACGTATCTACAAACAATCATTGCATACTCATTGTTTATAATGACCCTAGACTAGGTTTTTAATTCAAGTGAAACACAACACACTATTTCTTGTATATTGCAAGGTTATTAGGAATCATAGGTAATTTGGCAGTGACTATAAAACTATCACAAAATTTTCATCCTAACCTATGTGTATTCTATTTAAACCTTTTCAAACATGCATGCACTTTTGAAAAAAAACCTAGTACAATACTACACAACACATTTCCTCATTCTACAAAATCAAAGGCACTTCACTAATAACAATGGTCAATTGACTCATTGATATTGAAACTATCCACTAGTCTGTGTTCTAGATAAAATTTATAAAAAGTAACTTCCTTTAGTATGATAGCATGGATTCATCTATACAATCTCCTTTTTAGTTGTAAAGTATATGAATCAACTTCCCTTAACATTAACAAGCATGCATAGTAAAACCACATCTCAAATGTCAATCATGTTTGCAAAGACTAATTTTTCACTAGTTCTTAGATTGAAGTATCTTTATATTAGATACTCAGGAAACATGGGTCCCATATAGGTCCCGAGGTTGACTCACGCTCCAAGATGAATTTGGTATAGGTCATTTCCGGTGTAGTCTTTTCCCCTAGAGGAATAGTCTTGCCTTAGCTTGCCTTCTCCTCCCCCAAAACTTGGCAAAAAAAGTAAGACCAGGGTAGGGGTGGGTGAGTTCACTGGGCTAAGTCACAAATCCTATGCAATCTGAACACATGGTCTAGGGATACCAATGAGTTATAAAAAAAATGAAACATGGGTCAATGAGTTTGACTCGTAAAACTACGCAGTTGAATCCTAATAGCAATATCACAATTTGACATGCTATGGAAAATACCTCCTACTTATCAATAATACTAGTTTATGAGACACTTAAAAGCATGCATATAATTATCATACCCAACACAAGTGAGTGGCATTCCACCATCACACCTTTGTTGTATATATATAGAGTAATCTTAACTCAAAGCTCGCATCTTCCAACAGGAAAAATCCTTTAAATTCCAGTGCCTTTCAATTGAATAATACAATGTATTCAAGTGGACACAGGCTACAAAACAATTCCTTGGAGAGGGTGGAATAATTTTCTCCTTACAACGCGTGTTTATTTAAGTCCCTTAGTGAACGCCAATTGGAAAACGATAAAAGCTGATATAAACCCACCTTTCACCATGCCTGACTTCTAAATTAATGTTTTTAGTGGCAACCAGCTCAGGAAACTGTGATCTCTAGTCACATGGAATTCGCAATGTTGTGACAGTAGCAATAGGTGGGACATCACGTGACGTTCAAGAATAAGAATGAAATTGTGGTTAGTTGACAACAAAATTATGTATATATGTTAATTTGATATAGTGAAAAGATAATCTTTATATTCAAATTTTAAAATCATCTTCTTTCTTTCGAGATCAACTTGCACGCTTTGATTAAGAGGTTGAGCAACTTATTTGAATTTAGAATAATATAAGAATACAAGGATGTGTAAGGAGTGTTATATTTATCATAATGATTATGTTTGGGATTCATGCATTCTAGTGTGGTTAGGGAATTTTCATTTTTGGATGTTATCGGCTTATAGTTTTTAATTCCTTTTGTTTGATGTATTGGTTTTACTATTTGTTTGCTGTTTGGGATGGAATTTATGTTGAATGTTTTGTAAGTATTTGTATGTTGTCAATATTCTTATAGATGAACTATTGGTGTTGTCTTTTGTGAATAATTTTTGGTTATGGTATATTGTAATCATTATCATAATTTATTAAAACATTGGTTTAAATTTTGGAGTTTTTTTTTTTATAATATATCATTATGTTAAGATAAATTATTTTACTGTGTTATTTGTTTTTTCTAATTTTTTTTACATTGTTTTTTTTTATGAATTTATCTTATTAGATTAATATAAGAAGTGTTTCCAAATATTAATTTCTTTCCATTTGGTAGGAGAGCCAAATCAATTTGAGTTCTATTTTGTACAAACATGATTTTTTGTACTAATCTACATTAAAGTTGTAGCATGGACATAAATCTTCATTTTATGGAAGATTGTAACAAAAGAAGTGCATGATAGTAGGGAGAAGTCCAATATTAGGTACAATAGCTGACCAAGATGGGACCACCTATGAGAACTTATTTACTGAATAAAGTAATTTAAATATTCCTAAACCAACACTTTTTTACACCAACAAATATAACTAAGGATCCAATCAATGTTTAATTATTTTGTTAATATTTATTTATAATTTATTTATAATAGGTTTTAAATATAGGGTACTTACAAATCTACCTATGAATATTTCAAATAGACACATGTTATACATGTTACCTTGTGAAAAGACCTTAAACTCATTTTAATACTAAGTCCACATACGGAAAATAGCACTTTAATTTTCCTTGATACTCACAAAACTTTAAAAAGAATATATATTAATTGTATTAGGTACACATGATGTGGCCACTTGTACAATAAAATATTGATTTTCGAGTGTAAAGTCCTTTATAAAGAAAATGCATTATGAAGTGTACCTTGCAATTATAAAAGGTTTACTATCGATAAGTGAGCGCGGCGGGGGTGGGGGAAGGGGGGAAAGGTGTAGGACGACTCCCCTATGGGGATTGGGGGTCCCAGGCCGTGAAGGGGATTCGTGGATAGCGTCCCTGAAAGCCACATTTTATGGATATTTTATTATTGTAAATTTTGACCATTCATCATTAGATCTCAAATATGATAGTAGATATTTTTTTGGGTTATTTTTCCCAAGAAGGCAATCGTATTTTATGAGGGCATTGAATTATGGTTGTGCATTATGATGTATTCTAAGAGTCTAATAGTAGTCATGTTGCCTCTTGATCTTTGGTTGGTAGTACTCTTGTGAGAATTTTTCTCTACAAATACTTTGTAATCTTCATGATTTTTGAATAATTTATTAGGCTGCTTTTGGAGTGTGGGGTTTTCCTCTCAAAAAGTCTTTCTCCACATTAATCATTGTGTTGTGGTATGCATGATATTTACATTTATTTTTTTTAATTTTTTGCATCTATTGTAAAGATCTATGAAGTTTTACATTATCCTCTTCTCAAGAGTATTGTAGGAAATATTGGGGTTTTTCTCCCAAAAAGGTTTTCTCCATGTTAATCATTGTATTATGGTATGCATGATG
>VDFB02261696.1:0-19983 GCA_007258455.2 Sequoia sempervirens | reverse complement strand
AAATTTCAAATTTTCACCAAATAGTTTTTAAAAAAAAAAAACCTAGTAGTTTAGAAACAACATTCAATTTGCTATAGATTATATTCTAACATATGTTTGAAATAATATAGATAACTTATTCAAATTTTTACGTCAAGTTGCCCAACTCTGATTTTTCTAAATTTTTCACCACTTAAGGGCCTATTTTTTCCATGATGATCCTACACATACCCATTGAAGGAAGGATTGATCAGAGAAAGTTTGAGCCGAAATGTAGAACCTGTTGTACTTGCACCAAAGAGAGATGGAGAGTGGAGGATGTGTACAAATACAAGACAAATCAATAGGATCACTGTCAAGTATAGATTCCTATTGCCAAGGATGGATGAAATTATGGACTATTTGAGTGGAGCAAAGTATTTCACAAGGATTGACCTAAAGAATGGATATCATCAGATCAAAATTAGAGAAGGAGATGAATGGAAGACAACATTTAAGAATAATGAAGGATTTTATGAGTGGTTAGTGATGCCTTTTGGATTGACCAATGCATTGAACACTTTCAAGAGATTGATGAATGAAGTATTGAAGAAATATTTGGGTAAGCTTTTCATTGTTTACCTGGGTGATATTCTAATTTTTAGTAAGACTAGAGAAGAAAATTTGTAGTATATCTAGAAAGTATTGTAGAGGTTGAAATAAGAGAGGTTATTGATTAATGTCATGAAGTGTAGCTTTATAAAGAAAGAGTTAGTATATTTTGGTTTTGTTATTTCTAGTAAAGGATTGAAGATGGACCCTAAGAAAGTTAGAGAAATTGTTGATTGGCCTACACTGGTAAATATTGGAGAAGTAAGATCATTCCATGGATTAGAAAATTTCTACCAGAAGTTTATCAGGATATTTAGTAGTATTCATACACCCATGACTAAGACAATGAGAGGATATAAGAAGGAATTTAAGTGGATATCTGAAGCCCAAAGAAGTTTTGAATCGTTGAAGTTGAAGGTGACAAAGTATCCAGTTTTAGCATTGCCAGATTTTGACAAAGTGTTTCAAGTTGATTGTGATGCAAGTGGAAATGCAATTGGAGCAAATTATTGAGTCAAGAAAGAAGACCTATAGATTTTTCAATGAGAAGTTGAATGATGCCAGAAGAAGATATTTAGTTTATGATCAAGAATTCTATGCCATAATTCATGCCTTGAAGAAGTGGAGACGTTATTCAAGTTTCCTAAGAATTTTGTGTTGTATATAGATCATTAAGATTTGTAGTATTTGAACAATCAAGGGAAGCTTAATCAGAGACATATGAGATGGGTTGAGTTCTTGCAAAGTTACACATTTGTGTTGAAACATAGGAGTGACAAGTCAAACAAAGTTGTAGATGCATTAAGTAGGAAAAGGAATTGGCTGGAAGAAATGAGGATAAAAGTATGGGGATTTGAGGAATTAAAGCATATGTATGAGGATGATGCAGATTTTGTTGAAGCATGGAGAGAATGTAAGGAACCAGTAGTGATAGATCAAAGCCCAATGTTGGACTATTTCATTCAAGAAGATATGTTGTTCAAAGGAAATCAATTATGTATCTTGAGGAGTTTAATGAGGGAAAATTTGATCAAGGAGAAACATAGTGGAGGTCTATTAGGACATTTTGGAGTGGATAAGATCGTAGCTTTGGTGAGTGAACATTATTTTTGGCTACAACTATATAAGGTTGTCAAGAAGTATGCCCAAAGTTACGAAATTTGTCAAGTTGCAAAAGGGAGTAGTCAAAATACTAGATTGTACAAACCTTTCACAATACCAAAGAGACCTTGGGAAGATTTGAGCATGGATTTAATTTTTGGAATTTCCAAGAACATAGAGAGGTTCTGATTCTATAATGGTAGTAGTGGACATTTTTTCTAAAATTGCACAAGTCATTCCTTGTAGGAAGACTAATAATGTTGTGCATGTTGCTGACTTATCTTTCCAAGATATTGTGAGATTGCATGGATTACCTAAGAGTATTGTTTCAGATAGAGACACCAAGTTCATTGGATACTTTTGGAGGAAATTATGGAATAAAATGAAGCTAGACCCAAAGTTTAGTTCAACATATCACCCATAGACAGATGGAAAAATAGAGATAGTAAATGAAGTTTGGGTAACTTGTTGAGATGCTTGGTTGGAGATAAGGCAACAAATTGGGATATAGTTATACCACAAGAAAAATTTGCATACAATAATTCAGTTAATTAAAGTATAGGGAATACACCATTTGAGATTGTTATCGGAGTACATCCCAAAGGAGTTGCAAAATTAAGAGACATGAGTATGGAGAATGAGAGGAGTTTAGATTGTAGAAGAATTTGAAGATTTCATGGAGATATTAAATAATTAGGTCTGAAAGTATTCATAAGGCATGAACAATAAGTATAAGGAAAAGGAAAATGAGCACCGAAGACATAAGGAATTTTGTTTTGGAGTTGAAGTAATGGTATATCTAAGGAGGGAGATATTTCTATTAGGAATATACAATAATTTGAAGATGAGGAAGTTTGGACCATGTAAGATTCTAAGAAAGTTCAATTTTGTTAATGCATAGGAAGTGGAGTTACCAGAGACATTGGATGTATCACCTATTTTCAATGTTGTAGACATATATGAGTATGATGAAGGATAGTCAAGTGGCAGTAGTGATGAAGTAGATTTGAAGGAGCAGTTACCACATCAAACATTAGAAGATATTGAGCAGATTTTGGACACTAGAACTAGGAGCACAAGGAATAGGCAATACAAGGAACATTTCGTGAAGTGGAAAGGAAAACCAGCTTGGAAGATACAACATTGATATCTCAGGCTAAGGTGGACCATCTTGGTTTTCCTCTTAGCTCTAGAAATTGAGGGACTCACTTTTCTTCCAACCTCGAGTGTTTGATTCAGGAGCATCCCTAGTTGTAATGCAATCTTGTATCAACCAAAACCATTTTTTTTCTTGCATTGCACTCAGTAGCAATATTTTTATTTCATTTTGTATTCCACCAAAATATTGTTTTTCAACTCACAAAGTAAGATATAGAATCTACATCGTCATCTATCATATATCTAGATTTCACATAATTTGCATTTGTCTATCGAAATTTATTGCTCTCAAAATTTCATTGTATTTCACTGTCAGAGCATTTGGGGCTAACCTGGTCTAGATTTATTAATACAGACCTATTCCAGGTCATGTAGAGCCTATTGGGACATCATAAAAGCATTTTGGGATTATTGGGACCTATCCTAGAGATTCACAAGTTATTTCATTTCACGAGGGATTATTTTTTCATATTTTGAGGCCAACCTTCACAGATGTTCATTCATCGGTTATGAACCCTTATGGATGATGCAACCCTTTGTTGAAGCTTGAGAAGCATATTTAAGATCATTTTACTTCAATGTAGATCATTAATTATTAGTTAGTAGTCCATGATTAGTTAGACTTTACATTTTTCGCATCAACCCTTTGGGGACTATTATATGGCCTTTGGCTAGTTGTAATGTTGAATTCCCTTGTGGAAAGCTTGTGAGTCCTAGATACTCACCCATGAGGCATATGTTGCATGTAAGATTTCCAATTCAATAAATAATCATATTTGTAGATCATTTTCATGTGTTATTTCCATTGTGTTGACTCCAAGCTACACAATTTGGACAATTCTTTCTAAACCCTCCATTTGTGATTGCACCATTTTCGTTGAAACAATTTTACTTCAAACATTGTCTCAAAGAGGGGTAAAATGTAGACACTAAAAACTATTCTTCTAAACATCAACTATTAATTATCATTATATACCATTATTATCATACCATTAATTAGTCATTCATTAATTATCATTTATGTTAGAGTAAATTGCATTTACCTTTAAGTTTTCTTAGGCTTTGGTTTTGCATTTAATTCCTCTGGGTGGTTTCTTTCCCGTATCAGGTAGTTTTACATCTGTTGCATATTTTTTATGCCTTTAAAAGGCTGTACATTTTGTAATATATGCATCTCTTATATTCAACATATTTTCTCTTCAGAGAAAGAGCATTGGCTTCTCTTGTGCATTGTGAAGGTCTCTATAAAATTGGTTTTCCTAGGATTTTGTTGCTCTATCATGGTATTAGAGCCTCCTAGTTATAGTATCTTCCCTAAGAGTTTTTGTCGAAGAGGTGGCTAGAGATCTGTTTATTTTGACATTTGAAAATTTAAAATTTTGAAATATTTCCTCAATTTTGATAATTATTTTGTTGCTTGGGTGATTTTGAGCCGCGGATTTTATGCTTTAGAGACTATTTTTGTGATTTCATGAGGCTAAGTGATATCAAAGACCGGACACTCTCTTATAGAACTCCGCATTTTTCTCCATCTGAGGAGACATCATTTTTCTATGAAGAGGTTGTACCATCCTTGAGGAGAGCCATGTTTCTTCTTATTGGAGGTGTGGTTTTTGGTTGGACTCGTTTGCTTTGTCTTGGGTGTCAATTCTTTGAGAGGATCAATTTTCTTTTGCATCAGGAGGCATTCTCATGCTAATCTAAGGTGTGATTGTTATGAACCCGATTTATCTCCTAAGAAGGCAGAAATTTGTGTTGGGAATGTAGATTAACTTGGTCATTGAAGAGGTCTGATTGTCATATGAATGGCCAATATTCTTCATTTAAGACATATGATTTTGTATTGAAGGCAGTATTCTTTGTCACAAACCTGTGTTGGATTTGTGGAGGCGATAAAGTCTTTTGGAGGCGCTGATTATCCAAGCTTCCTCTTCCCATGCAAGATTTTTGTTGTAGAGCCTGGGAGGCATTTGAAAGAGCCATGATTTCCTTTGTAGTGCTGGGAGGCATTTTATTTTGAAAATGATACCATACGTTTTTTTCAAAACTTTATATCTTATAAAGTTTGGAGAAAATATTTGTTTAGGGTTTTCTTGTGTAGCATCTAGTGGAGGTGGGCCCCAAGCTTCTTTTTTGAAGCTTTCTTTGGGAAGTACTATCCCAAATTGTTAGTGTTGGGAATACTTTTTCTATTCATATACCACTACATTTTCTAATGGTGTTGTGAGCAAAGGCTCACATGGAGACATTGTGGAAGATTGAGTGCAAAATCTACTATGGACCCCTTGTGCTTTGTGGAGTGTCTACCTACTGCCCTCTAACTGGATTGTGAGATAAGGTGCTCAATTTTTTCCAATAATCAACCTTTTCTTGGAGATATTATTTTTTGTAAGTGGTGAAAAATATTTTTTTTTAGTTTTCTCATGAAATTTTATCATGGATCCCCCTCCAACCATTGAATTGTTAACTCCCCACAACTACCACACCTAGAAAATGAAAATGCATAGATTAATTTAGTCCCAATGTCTCTGGTCTACTCTAAATGCTACCCAACCTTCTCTCACCAAATAATATGAAATATTTTCCCATCAAAATAAATGTGACCAACCTATGGGGTTGATGAAGTTAAATGTCTTAGATAGTCTTCTTTTCCATGTTGATGAGTTGGGTACACCTAAAGAAATATGGGATACATTAGAAAATCTATTTGGTCAGGTTAACAAGATCGGTGCATTGCAATTGGAGGATGAGTTAAACTCTCTTGTCCCTGAAGCATTTCCTACTATTGATGAATTTCTTGTGAAATTTAAATCACTAAGGTCACAAATAACAAGATGTGGAAAGACCAAAACCAATAAGGAGTCTATTTTCTTGATTCTGTCTAAGTTGAGAGGTCATTTTGCTATGTTTTCCTCTACCTTTTACTCCACTATGGATGCATTGGTAGTGCATTCCATATGACCTCCTTTGAAACCTCATGAGACCAGCTAACAAGGGAATAGGAAAAACTTGCCTAGTTGGAGGGGGTTCAAACAATTCATGCATTAGTTGCACATGGCTCTTAGAGTAAGGGGAAGAAGAATTCCAAACCAAAAATAGAGTCAAATGAGACTTCCACCATAGAAAAATAAGAAAAGAAAAATAAGGAGAAATTCAATTGTGTATACTATAAAAGAAGGGGCACAATGAGGATCATTGTTACACAAAGAAGATAAATGAGCTCTCCCACCTTCTCCAAAACAAAAAAATCCCACTGCCATCTTTTGTGACTCATTCTATAGCATTTGTATCTTCATTTTCCTCATCCACCAAGCCCACATAGTTAGGTAGTGTAGGCATTGAAAACAATAAAGAAGATAAGCACTACATGGGTAAGGGACATGCACTGGTCACTTTTGTAGTTGATTCTCAATGTGACAGATGGTTCCTAGATTCTGTTGCATCTCACCACATGAGTTCTTCACCCTATCCTTTCATGGGTTTACATACCTTTGACACTTCCAAATTTTTTTTGGGGAACTAAACTATAGATTTTTGGCACCAATGCACTTCTCTAGCTCTTCTAGGGTTTTTCACCTAAAAGGAGAGAGGTAGGGCCAAAAATGCTAAAGGGTTCATTCAAATTATGTTATGTATGATGTTATCTAAGCTAAATGAAGTGAACTAAATATAAGTAAGTGATTTAGATGAATGATTGTGAATGCAAAACTAAGATTTAGACTTAGATGAATGATTGTGAATGCAAAACTAAGATTTAGACTATGTTGTAAAACACATTGTGATATGCAAACAATGAACTAAAAGATGAATACATGCAAAACAAAAAGAGAGAGGTTGAACCAGAGTGCACCTGGACAAGATTTGAGGAATCTGGAATGTTCTAAATTCTATCTAAAATTACTGAAAATCAACAGTGGGACTCATTCACCTAGGGTGGCAAATTAGTCCTACTACTGGTGAAAAACTATTGGGAACCAATTTTTGACTATCAGGATCTAGAATCTAACAAAATCTAGATTTTCATTCTTAAGGTGGGACTCACTCATCACTAGTGCTAAATCAGTCCTCTCAAAAAATTCTTAGAAATTAGGAGACAACTCTACAACACTAGATCTGGAAATGTCTGCTTGTTGGGTTGCCAAAGTCAAATCTATGGGAAACAGATAGAAAACATTCTCCAAGCTTGAAATTAGATTGATTTGACTTGAAGCACCTAGTTGACTTGTTGAGAACTCTTTAATCACCTAAATGCTTGTTAAATCTGCATGCAAATGTTTTCAAACACACATGCAAGAGGGAAAAAATAGTTGAGGGTTAGCAAATAGGGGTTTGCCTTGGTCAAACCTCACTTTTGTAATAAAACCCTTAATAAAATAATGAAATGCAAGAGAATGATAAAAAAATAACATGCAAATGATATGAATTTACTAAACCCTTGTTGATGAAAGTCTAAAGTTGTATCAATGGATGCTTCACAATGCTTGATTAGTGCTTGATTTGATGTTGTAAGGTTCTTTAATGCTTGAATGAATGGAGGTTAGAATGAATGTAAAAAAACTTATTTATACAATCTTGTAAATTAGTAACCCATTAATACCTCATCATAGGCTAACATCAAGTGATTTCGAATAAAAATCCAAAAGGAAATTTAAAATATTTTGGATTTGGAGCCAAGGGGGACTCATTCGCCGCCCTTGGTGAATGGATCCCACCTAGGACCTAAAACTGGGTGTCGGGAATTATCTTGTATTTAATGTTGTTTGTCAGGTTTACATTAAAAAATGTACTTAATTAAATATTATAAGGCCATAAATGGGTCAAATTAATGCCTAGAAAATCTTGAAAGCTTGTTACAAGACTTTACAATACTTTAAAATAGGACTTGATTAGTGATGAAAGAGTGATCTCTAGGTGAATTGTAATAAATAAATTCTAGAAGAGTGTAGAAATGTTTTACAACACTTCATAACACCTTCACAAGACATCATTATTTTAATTTTCGTACCTAAATATGCATGTTCAAGCCATGTTACGACATAAAATTAGATTAAAATAAAGCAAACATCATGAAACAAGGCCTAAAAGACCATGAAAATGACAAGGGTCCATTTTTCTATCATGCATTTAGGCTCACTTTAGTGAGAGGATGAACTTGCTTCAAACTTGTAACACTAAAGTAGCCATGAACATCAATAGGAGGGTTCAAATGCACTTACATTAGCAAGATGGAATAACAATGATCAAGAGGGATGATCAAGGCCCCAGGATGAAGATCCCATGGAAAACTAAGCATAAGAACAAAGGAACAACAAGTGTTGAGAATCGGATGAAGCTTCAATCGTCTGTCCAACTAGTTGTGTATTAGATCTAGGATGATTGTGAGAAAAAGAGAATGCATACTCACTCTAGGGTGATAGAACTCATGGTGGTCCACTGGATGAGAAGGCCCAAGTATACTCACTTTGGGGATGTAGAACTTTTGGTTGTCCTATGGGGTGAGTATTCCCAAAAGAGGAGATACATATGCTAGTTGGTATCCACTCACAAACACAAAGGTGGCTATGGGGAAATTCATTCCGTTAGATGGGCTTCCCGCTCAACCATATCAAAGTTATACCTCTTGATAACTTTAACAAGGCGCCACAAGGAAAAAATTCAATTCGTGCTTTAGGAGATAAGAAAAATCCTCGTATTCTTAGAACTCATGAACAAAAAGGAAGGTACCACAGGAATGTAAGTTGCATTATTCAAGGTGGCAAAAATGCAAAAAATGTAAAAAATCTAAAAATGTAAAAATGTAATGTAAAATGCAAAATATGTTCAAAGGAGTCTTGTTAAGTTCATGCAAGGTCAGTCACTTAGAGAACATTATGTCTAGTGTCTCTAAGAGAGGACCAATCAAAGAATAGTATATTCACAACTTAGGGGATGCAATGTGTCACATCAGGCCACCAAGAGGAATGCAATA
The DNA here is from genome assembly GCA_007258455.2 of Sequoia sempervirens. Lineage (NCBI taxonomy): Eukaryota > Viridiplantae > Streptophyta > Pinopsida > Cupressales > Cupressaceae > Sequoia > Sequoia sempervirens. Next base: position 11,186 of record VDFB02261696.1, on the reverse strand, counting down.
TGCTAAGATAGATCACACTTATGAAGGACATCACACCCAACGCCATCCACAACATGAAAAAAACATCATATAAAATGACTAGGCTACACTAGGAACCAAGAATAAATTATGGTAATGTATGCCCCACACTTTAAAGGAATTGATACACATCGTTCTATGAGCAATTACTTTAAAGTAGCAAAGGGAATAAAATGAATTTAAGGAAAACAATACTTGAGAGCCAACTTGGAAATCCCTATGCCAAGTCATATGTTTTGAAGTTAGGTTGCATCATGTCAATGAAAATGAAAAACAAAGAAAGGGAGTTTCCCCCCCTCAGAAAAAGAGCACACCAAATCCAAGTATGTGCGATCAAGGATGGTCCAAAAGTGACAATATGATGGGTATGTGGTACGACTATTTTTACCCAAAATGATGAAATGAAAAGGGTTTTATAAAGGAGACTTTCTCGGCCAATATATAAATTATGTTTTAATTTTGAATTTAATAAGTAATTATTATTCTATTTTTCTATTCAAATTACTTAATTAAAGTCCCTGGATTGGTAGGTTGATTGAAAAGTGTCTATAACCTTTCAAAAAAATATCACATTTTTGAATCCAAAACCTTGTGCCTCCCATATTTCTATTAAATTATTTAAGATTTTAAAGAAAAATTTAATTTCATGAAGTTTTGACCAAGTTAAGGTGGTCGTGATATACAAAGTTTTATATTTTTAAAATGTTGTAATTAAAAATTCATAATTAATTATTTAATACTTAGGAAAAAATAATAACAAAAAAATATGTATCACATCGGGGCATGAGTCATGTACTTATATCTAAATTTTTTTCCCTAAAATTTAAGTACCACTGCATTGAAATTTTAAATTCTTCACCAAATAGATTTTATTTTTTTAAACAAACCTAGTAGTTTAGAAACTATATTCAATTTACTACAAATTCCATTCTTAAATATTTTTGAAATAATATAGATAATTCATTGAAATTTCTACGTCAAGTTGCCTAACTCTGATTTTTCTAAATTTTTTGCCACTTAAGGGCCTGTTTTTTCCATGATGATCTTGCACATACCCAAACACATAGGAGATCTATGGATTTGGGCTTAGTATGTTTGTTGTTGTAATGTTTTGATTAAAGAGATTAGAACTGTCATCATTCCCCAAAGCACATGCAACTAGATGAATGAAACAAAGAGAGAGAAAACAAAAAAAAAGAAAGTTCATTTTGGGTCAACATGGAAGAGACATTTTGTCTCAATGCTTTGCATTGTCCCCAAAAGGAAAACGCAAGTGAAAAGGAAGAAAATGAAAAAGGTGAAAGAAAATGAAAATTCTTTTGGGTCAACATGAAGGAGACATTTTAGTCTCAATGCCTTGCATCATCCCCAAAAGGAAAACAAAAAAGAAAAAGAAAAAGGACCTTTAGGTCAACATGGAATAGACATAGGGCATCTATACACTTTGTATCATCCCCAAAAGGAGAACAAAAAAGAAAAAGAGAAAAAGTAAAGATGCACGACATATAGAAGAATAAAGATACAAATAGAAGAAGTGTACGAAGAGAGGGAACATCAAACACATGTTATGTAAGAACACGATACACACATATAAGAAAAATGAAAGAGGATAAAGTAATGCAAATGTAAGTCAGCCATTAACTAAGTTATTGGTTTCTTAATCTTAAATGGTTAAGCAGAAAAAGAATAACATAGTTAAGAGAAAACAATAAATACATTACAGGGACAAGGCTAACAATTTCTTGCCCCCACAAAGTGTAAAGGAAAGAAAGGTAAGTGATGGGAAAGGATCATGTGATAGTGAGAATAAAGAACTCTACAACTATGGCATGATGATGGGATTTGGTTGCTTTAAGGTATGATGGGGAAACAATCGGTATTAGTGAAGTGATACTTACCAAGTATGTCCTTCAATGTTTGACATTCTTCTATTCGATGGCCAAGGATGAGATGATATTTGCAAAATGGTATGTTAGAATCTTTAGGATGAATAACCAACTTGTTCATAAGTGGTAAAAGTATAAGACCTTTTTTTAAAAGTAGTTGAAGTCCCTTTTCACATTTAGGTGGAGGATGTGTAGGAAACTTGAGTTTCTTCAATTTGTAAGGTCATTTTAATTTGCTAGACTCTCCTTTTTCATGAATAGGAGGAAGAGGACCCATGGAGATCCTAGCATCCTTGTCATTAGAAGGGGGTAATGGTTGTTCACGTGGAAGGAGAATGTTAAAGTCAAGAGGAGCATCCAAGATCACTGTTCCAACATCTTGAAGTCTCTTAGGTTGAAAAGGAGGTCTATTAGGATGAAAAGGATCTTGATATCCTAATCATGTGGTGTGTGCATCGATTGAATATTTTTCAAGAATTTGATGAATGTCATGTTCATGTGTTGTGTCACAACCTTGTCTATTGAAGATAGTGAAACCTTCTCCATATGTTTCTTCAAGATTTATGGGATTTTTTGTGACTTTGTGATCGTAGAATGGTTGTGAGTTTTGTTTAGAGGAATTAGGTCCACTTGAGGGAGGAACCTTAGGTCCTTCATGGATTTCAGGATGTAACTATACAAAGTGATTAGGAGGTGCAATAGTAGGGAGATCTTGTGTTCTCATGGATGGATAAAAGGTTGGATTGGATTCTAGGTTATCAAGGCGTTTATTGTAAAACTTGTTCATGCTATCATCATCTTCTCCAATAAAGTCTACATCATGAGGAGGACAATCATGAGGAGTTAAAGGAGCATGAGACAATTCAATGTCCTTAGGGTCATAACCAAAGGCACAATTCGACATGTCTACCAAGGATTTTAAGGAATTCCAGAAATTATTAAAAGAAAATGCCATGATGCAAGTAAAATAAGATGCAATAAATGATTAAAACAAAGATTCTAGAAATTAAAATAAAATGCAAGAACAGGAAGTTGTAATGTAGGAAAATGCCAGAAAGATACCAAAAATATTGTTTAAAAAGTGCAAAGGGACTAATTTGCCCAGGGTGGCGAATGAGTCACAGTATGATATTTTTTGTGATTTTCAAAAAATTTAAAATGATTTTAATGCTCTACATAATGCAATTAAGGATGTAGAATGAAATTTTTTAATTTTTTCAATAATATGCAATGCAAAAATGAAATCTAAACAAACCTTTCACTTTAATGCAATTTGAAAAGTCCTAAAATGCAAGAACAAAACAATAGCCTAATTGAATGTTAATGAAAGTGTAATCTATAATGAAATATGTGAATAAAATCATAAATGCAACATGTTCAAAATGCAGGTTCACCAAAATGAACCATAGATTTTTGGCACCAATGCACTTCTCTAGCTCTTTTAGGGTTTTTCACCTAAAAGGAGAGAGGTAGGGCCAAAAATGATAAATAGTTCATTCAAATTATGTTATTTTTGATGTTATCTAAGCTAAATGAAGTGAATTAAATGCAAGTAAGTGATTGAAATGAATGATTATGTATACAAAAGTAAGATTTTGACTATGTTGGAAAACTCACTGTGATATGAAAACAATGAACTAAAAGATGAATAAATGTAAAATAGAAAGAGAAAGGCTGAATCAGAATGCACCTAGGCAAGATTTGGGGAATTTGGAATGTTCTGAATGTTGTCTAAAATTATTGAAAATCAATAGTGGGACTCATTCACCCAGGGTGGTGAATTAGTCCTACTACTAGTGAAAAACTCTTGAGAACTAGTTTCTAACTCTCGGGATACAAAATCTGACAAAATCTATATTTTTCAGTCTTAAGGTGGGACTCATTCACCACTGGTGGTGAATAAGTCCTCTAGCAAAATTATGAGAAATTAGGAGACAACTCTACAACACCAAATTTGGAAATGTCTGCTTGTTGAGTTGTTGAAGTCAATTTTGCAGGAAATAGATAGAAAACCTTCTCCAAGCTTCAAATATGATTGATTTGACTTGAAGTAGCTAGTTGACTTGTTGACCACTCTTCAATCACCTAAATTCTTGTTAAATCTGCATACAAAGGTTTATAAACACACATGCAAGAGGGGGAAAATGGTTAAGGGTTAGCAAATAGGGGTTTGTCTTGGTCAAACCCCACTTTGGTAATAAAACCCTTAATGAAATAATGAAATGCAAGAGAATGATAAAAAAATAACATGAAAATGCTATGAACTTACCAAACCCTTGTTGATGAAATTCTGAAGTTGTATCAATGGATGCTCCACAATGCTTGATTAATTCTTGATTTGATGTTGTAAGGTGATTGAATGCTTGAATGTGATGTGAGATTGAATGCTTGAATGAATGGGGGTTAGGATGGATGTAAAAACACTTATTTATCCAATCTTGTGCCTTAGTAACCCATTAATACCTCCTCATAGGCTGACATCAAGTGATTTTGAATAAAAAACCTTAACGAAATTTAAAATATTTTGGATTTGGTGCCAAGGGGTCTCATTTTCCATCCATGGAGAATGGGTCCCACCTAGGACCTGAAAATGGGTGTCAGCAATTATCTTGTATTTAATGTTTTTTGTCAAGTTTACATTCAAAAATGTACTTAATTAAATATTATAAGGGCATAAAGGGGTCAAATAAAGCATAAGAAAGGGGTAAATGGTGAAGTTGTGCCTAGAAAAGTGTGAAAGCTTGTTACAAGACTTTAAAACACTTCAAAATAGGACTTGATTAGTAATGAAAGGGTGATTTTTAGGTTAGCTGTAATAAATAAAGTCTAGAAGAGTGTAGAAATGTCTTACAACACTTCACAAAACCTTCACAAGACATCATTATTTGAATTTTAGTACCCAAATATGCATGTTCAAGCCATGTTATGACATAAAATCAGAGAAAAATAGACCAAACATCATGAAACAAGGCCTAAAAGACCATGAAAATGACAAGGGTCCATTTTTCTATGGTGCACGAACAATAAGTTGTTGGATGTTTAGGAGATAAGAACTATTGACGTAGGTGATGGCTACTTTCGGGATGTACTATTCATTCCAGAGTTGCACATAAATCTTCTATCTATATACTAGATCACATATGGTGAAGTTCCTAAGACTATGGAGTTTATAGCCAATTTTGTGTTTATCGGAGAAGTTGATTCTAGTAAACTCATTATTGTTGGTACTGCTGATCATGAGTCTCAATTCTATAGCTTCTCTCACTTTGTTAAGGAAGATGAATATGTACCTTGCACACCCTTTGCCAATGTTGATAGTAATATTGGTCATCTAAATTTTGGGGTACTTCAGACTCATGATGATACTGTTCCTATTGATTCAAAGATTGATCCTCTAGAGCAGTAGGATATCTTTGACCCGTCAGATCTTGTTTTGTTGGATGAGTACTTAGCAGGAATCTCTAATTTATTTGTAGACTCACCTTGCAGATTTCAGAGATTCGCTTGAGGGGATTTCTCTCCTCTTTGATGATGGTTGTAGCATGCTATTTGATTCTCTCAGATTGTTTTTGGAGGTTGACTTGGTTTTTCCTTCTCTTGATCTATCACATTTCTTGATTGTGTTTGATCATGATCATGTGATGGATTGCTCTATTTGGAGACCTCCTTCCCCTTCTCAGTTAGATATGGAGTGGTTCCTTCCTCATCTAGTGGACTTTTTTCTTCCTAAGGGAAGAGGTGTTTCTTGCAGGCATTAGATCATCTATTGTTTTCAGGGCTCCTTCATTGTCATTAGAGCTTTTTCATTATGGGGGGATATGATATCTCCTGCTTTCCCTCCTATGGGGGGATCATTGATTGTATATATATGATGTATGTAGTACTTGGGGGGTGTGACTGAGTCCTCCATCCATGCATCATTTTTTTCTTTCTTTTCTTTCTTTTGGAGAGGGGTTTTTTCCCACAGGGTTTTTCTCCTTTTCTCCAATTACGAGAGATTTATTTTTGCATTGTAAACATGGTTGTGTAGCTGAAACCCATATTGCATCTACATATTGCACCTTCATTCCTTCTCCCTAAGTTGCACTTAAGGGGGGGTGTTAGAGTAAATTGCATTTATTCTTAAGTTTACTTAGGCTTTAGTTTTTCATTTAATTACTCTTGGTGGTTTCTTTCCCATATCGGGTAGTTTTACACCTATTGCATATTTTTTATTCCTTTAAAAGGTTGTACATTTTGTAATATATGCATCTCATATTCAACATATTTTCTCTTCAGTGAAAGAGAATTGGCTTCTCTCATGCATTGTGAAGGTGTCTATGAAATTGGTTTTCCTGGGAGTTTGTTGCTCTATCAGTTTCTATTTTTATTTACATATAACTTTGGATTTCAATTGTTAGGTCACATAATTCAATTAGTTAAGGGCATGTGCAAGATCATGGTATGCCAAATAGGCCCTTAAGTGGCAAAAAATTCAGAAAAATCAGTGTTAGGCAACTTGACATAAATATTTGAATAAGTTATCTATATTATTTCAAAAATATGTAAGAATAGAATTTGTAGAAAATTGAATGCAGTTTCTAAAATACTAGGTTTATTTAAAAATAAATAAAATCTATTTGGTGAAAATTTTGAAATTTCAATGCAAGAGTAATTTAAATTTCGAAAAAATAAGAAGTAGGTGTTTTGTCCGACCACCCTAACCATAATAAAATGATAATTATTTCGTAAGATTTCTACAGAAAAAGTAGTAGGACTCATGTCCTGATGTGATGCATATTTTTTTGTAATTTTTTCCGCAAATAATTAATTATGATTTTTTATTACAACTTTTAGAAAATATAAAAACTGGCCCTGTTCCTGACCACACCTTTAACTTGGTCAGTACCATGAAATTTAATTTTTCTTTTTTTAATCCCATATTATGTGAGCTCAGAATGTGACGATAGTTTTGATTCAAAAAATATGATACCGTTGAAAGTTATGACAAGCTTTTTCAACTCAGCCCATCGATTAGGACTCCTAGTCAATTCTAATAGAAAATGAATAATAATTATTTATTAAATTCAAATTAAATCATAATTTATATTTTTGGAAAGTTGAGAATCTCCTCTAAAAACCCTTTTCGTTTCATTAATTTTGGGTGAAAAAAAAGTCGTCAGCCACATACCCTACAAATATTGCCACTTTTTGGCGCACCATGATCCTGCACATACCCTTAATGCACTTTAAATAATTCCAAAACATTGAAAATCAATAATTTCTATCATAAAAAATCAAAGATCCAAGTTCCAAAATAGGGTTGAATCACCTCAAGGTTAAAATTTAATCCCATCCCTTTGTGATCTTCTCTCTTTTTAATGAAATTGGGGAAATGTGTGTTTGAATCCTACGCTATTTCATCATTCCACAATGATTAAATTCATTCCCCTCTTTCCTCTCATTTCATGTTTGTGCCAAATGAAGATGATATCATAGATACATTTCTTTTGAAATGTAGTATAGATGAAGAGGCTAAGTCAACCTTCGATCCCCCTCATTAAAATCATTAACAAGAAGTCACATCTACTAAAGTTATGAATGCACAAGTGTCCATTAGATTCCACTTGATTATAAGACCTCCAAACACTCATTTTAGACCTCCTGAAATTCCTCTAATTACTGGACCTCCTAAGATTCCTCTAATTATTAGACCTCCCAAATCATCTCCTAAGCCACTCCTTATCATAGGACCACCTCAACACAAACCAAAACCTCTAGGACATATCTTAAAATTTTCAAGGCAACTCACTGGTAACAATGTTTCACAATAACCGAGTTATAATATTGTTCCTTATACATATAATTATAGTGTAGAAAAATGTACCCCTTTACATTTTCACACTTTTTTGTGCCCTTCTTGCTAAAATTGGGCTCCTTTATGCCTTATTTGGTCCTATTTTGTATACACAAGCCTTATTTAATGCATTTCTCTAAGGATAATCCCAACACTTAAGTAATGGCCAATCATAATTCATGTTTTTTGGTTGTATGTTCCAAATCTAGTGATCTGGGACTCATATGCCACCTTGGGCATATGGGTTCCACCTAGGTTTCAGGGCTTGATCTTGAATATTGCATTGAACTTAACATTTCTTAAAATTTGTGTCCCAAGCTTAGGCTACTAGGACCCATACGCCCCAATGGGCATATGAGTCCCACTTTAGATTAGAAAAAATTTAAATCAAATTTTTGGTAGGATTTTATTCTCCTAGATCTAATGTTGACTTGTAGTGTTGTAATTTTGAGAAATTTGGCATAAACAACTATAAATACAAGCTTATTTCACATATTTTCTCCTAACAAGTTTATAAGTCATCAAATTATCATAAGATAACTTTCAAGAGAGTTTACAAGAGCATTCAAGGGAATTCAAGAGTTGATTATCAAGCATTTGGAGCAATATTCAAGATTCAAGCATCAAGTCAAGTCTTAATGCATCATGTGTGTTTTTGAGCTAACATTTGTGATGTAGGTTTTTATGATTCAATCAAGCATTCAAAGATGTTATCTCATATCAAGATCAAGAGTCAAGATCCACATCCATTGTAGTCATTTCACACAACTTTGCAACTTGTATATCAAAGGTTTGATCTAGGTATTTTGAGGCTTGAAGATCCTTTCAAGACAAAGTTGCAAGATTGAAGAAAGTTGTCAAAGTTTTCAAGAAGTTGTCATCTTCACAGAAACTCACCTACAACTCATAATTTAGACTTTCAGACTTGGAGATTGGACAAGACAAAAACTATAGAAGATCACTAGATTATTTTAGAAGTTTCAGTCAAACCCTAATTCTGGGACTAAATCACCACCTTGGGTGTATGAGTCCTAGTATACCACTTTTCAACAGATTTTTATAGATCTTGGTTTATTAGTAGTAGATTCCAGATTTAGCCCAAAAACCTTGACTGGGACTAAATTTCCCAATCTGGCATATGAGTCCCAGTTCACATCAAAATTTAGAATTTTAGAGGTGCTTACCTTGTTTTGGACATCTCTAGTCTTCTAGGTGCTTCTTTGTTTATCATAAGTTCCTCATTCTGATTTTGAGTTCATTTTCCAAGTCACGTAGCTATATTTTTATATTTCTTTCATTTCCTTATTTCTAAGTATTTTCCTAGTGGTGAACCCCCTTTTAATCACACCTACGGAAACCACCTTTGATGATCCCATAAAGCTGGTTTACAATTTCAAGGAGATCTTGTTTTTTGTTCAAATCACAGATTTTTAGAAAATATAATGATTTAAGTCTCAAAAAGTTTCATTTAAAGCATTCCAATTGAATAGGGTTTGATCAAACTACCTAAGATAGAACCCCCTTCGATAGAACCCCACTAGTATTAAACCATACCTATAATAAAGTCTCCTTTACACCTATGAAAATGTTGATAAAAAACCACTGTTGATTTACCTTTTGGGGGATCAAATGAATTCATTTATTTATGTTTTTGTATGTAGTCCTTATTATAAGCTTCCCAAAAAGTATAATTTTAAATAAATTTAATTTAATTATTATATTTATGTTTTATTTCTTTGAATGTAGGATTTTCACTGAAAATCAAGCTCTTAGTTCTAGACATGTGGAAAAATAGAAGATTATAATTTTTTTTTAAAAATATGAGTGCACTAGATTTTTAAGTCCTTGATCCCAAAAAAAAAAAATTGAATTTCGATACATACAAAAAAAAGTTATCTATTATTATAATACCAACCCATGGGTTCCCCGAATTTGTGGAATCGGTTTGACTTGGTTCTGATTAAGGAAAAAAAATATTTAATAAAACACTATGAAACAAATTGGAAGCACTAGATATCATAGTTACAAATCTACCAAAAATAATAATAATTTAATCCTTCATTGAAAAAAAGTTATGTGTTATACGGCCAGCGTCACTCCTTAAAAATGGTGTTTACTAAAAAAAAAACTAGTTTTTGAAGGAGATGGAAAAATAAGTGCAATCTAATTCCAAAAATTTTGAAAAAAATATATTTAGAATCTACAAAAAATGTCACCAATAATTAGTTTGTATCATCTTCAAATTCCTCACAGTTTCTATTAGCTATAGGTGCCCAAAATTGAAGATTTAGTTAGAAAAAAATAGTTCAATGTCCAGTTTGGCCAAAAATTGTAAACCAGTATTGTGGGACCACCCTATTCCTTCCCTCAATTGAGTCACTTGGTTGAGGGATTTTGGATTCCTAATGACCTGAGAGTGAAATAGGTCCTAACCCTAGGTTCCATCTCCTAAAAGGTGGAACCCTATTTCCTTTGTTTCAATAATACAAGGAATAATAGGCAACCACAAACCATACCTAATTCATTACCACTCCCTCAACCCATTTTTCCTACTGCCCCTTGTTTCCCTTAGCTTATTGGAAAGAAGTATGACCTTGTAGAACAACTTTATAACACTCCTACTAAGATCTCCCTTTGGGATTTGATTCAAACAAATTTGATTCAAACAACACCTCTTTACCATGACATACTTCAAAATGCTTTGCAACAAGTTATTATCCCTTCTAGTACACAACCAAATGATGTGGTAGCCATGATTCAGATATTATGAATTCACCTAATTTATACATCAAGTATTTCATCAAAAAGTGAATTACCTATTTGGAAGAAAAAAAATGATGCTTTTATGATAGTGGCTAGTATCAACAATGTGTTGGAAGTTTGCTTGTTATTGATGAGATTGTTGGAAACATGAGCATGATCATATACAATGTTGTCATTGATGTCAACATTATGGTTTGATGTCAAAATTGAAGTCTACATTGAAGTACAATTGCTTGATGAGCATGAGTGAGTATGGTGATGGTAATCCATTTTACAAGTGCAAGAGTTCTAATCCAGTGTAGAACAAATGTGTTGATATTTGGCCAAGTCACTAAATATAGTCTTGAATGTAAAAAGTATCAATTTTTAGGTCCACATTGACTTACATTGAATAATCTCATTTTGTAATTCTAAGGAAACTTTGGTATATGTTGGAGGATCTTAAATCCAAAGTTTCATATCTTGATGTCCTCTAGTGTAAAAATTCCGATTGACAGTGTATTGAGTCTACCAGTGATAGTGTTACCAGTAGGAAGTACATGTTTGGAATGCTTTACATTCCACCACAAAAGAATATTTGGTTATGTGGGTTTTTGGGAGTACCTATAGATTTCAAAAGAGTGTGTGGTCCAAGTGGAAAATGTTTTGATGGTTCATATTTTTGTTGTGAATGAACTGATGGT